>JALHCC010000506.1:0-41401 GCA_024340765.1 Tolypocladium cylindrosporum
GAGGCATGCTGTCTTTAGATAGCTTCGCAAGCCAGCCAAGGACCCCCCCCCCCCCGGTAGGGAGGAATATGGAATTTGTTGCCATGCTGGACTTGTACATTCGCCACGGGTTCTTCGTATGAGAGAAGTGTATTATGATGAGGCTGTGTACGTCGACGACTTGAGTTTCTGACGATGTTTTGTACACGTCCTCCAACATCATCTCTTTGGGTCTGTCCGACTCGGATGACGCCGTCCGAGCAGTGGTACGGCGTCTCCGTGGTTCAGTCGAAGACCTGGTACAGCCTGCTCACTGGTGGCAACCGGCGTTGAGAGGATCTGGTAGCCTGTGACGTTTGATAGACGCCCTGGGTGTCGACCGCGTTGGGCTGCTGGACTGGCATTGATTCCCGAACGCTGAATCCGAAACCTTTGTTGAATGCAGTTTCCCAGTGTTTTGATAGAGTGCCTCCATCTCGTCCCCGAGAGATGGTGTTGCACCGCGCATTCAAGAATCTATCAGAAAGGCAGTCTCGTCGTTTTGCTTGGTAAACTCGAGGCTAGCATGCTGGCAGCGGCGGGCCGGCAGCCAGCTGAACGCCAAAGCCCAACCATGCCCATGACCGCCGGAGACGATGCCAGGTTCTTGCGCCGAGCGGACTGGGCGTGTCCTTGCAGGGCTGTGATAATGTAGCTCTGCGAAAGGTGATGCAGCGGTCGCACCTCGTCTCCAGGGAAGGCGGCCCGCCGACACCTCCTGTGCTGAGCTCGAGACGCTCATCCATGATGTGGTATCGCTGGTGTCAGTATTGCCAGGCGTATTGCGGGCGCGGAACATCTAGAGGATGGTCAGCTCCGTTTGACGACTGCACGAAAGCACACATACTGGCCTGAGCACTGAGAAGGAAGACTTTGAGTAGGGGTTGTATGAGAGGCACGTAATGGTCCTCATGGACAACCCCCTCGTCGTCCGAGACCAGTGGCGCCCCTGCGTTGAAGTGCCGCCCGTCGATCTCCGAGCCAAACCTCCAGCGCTTGGCGACCTCCTGGGTAGAGTCTCTATCCATGAGCGCCGCGCTGGCTGGCCTCGCCATGAGGTGGGTCGCTAGGCTCTTGTAGAATCGGCTCTCCTGGAGTGAGGCCTCTGATCCCATGAGATCCCATGGCCGTCGCGCCCAGGCATAGCGGTTAGAAGCCTGGCCGAGGGTCTTACGGACTACCTCGTAGCAGCAGATTTGGCATGGCTCGTCCGTGAGCTCGGCCCCCCCGCCGAGGGCCATGCCCTCTGCTGTGACCATAGTCGCGTACTTTTCCATGTTGCGCGAGTTCAGTGCGGTCCCGTATGCGTCTATGCCTTGTAGGATCTGCCAGTCGCCGTCCCGGGTCTGTCCCAGGCGCCAGAGCCGTCCGATGGCCTGCATTGTCGTGGACAAGTTGCCTCAAGGATTATACCACAATGACAGCTCCCATGTAGGTTCATGCCGAACGCCTTAGCATGCTTCGAGCAGGACTGGGCCACGCCGAGGTCTGGTGAAAGACGTGGCAAGGTTGTGGTCTGTATGTGCGGTAGAAGCTGTAATGTAATGGCGTTGGGAAGAAAAGGCTGGAAGGGAGGAAGGGTGAGGAGAGGATAAGGAGGTATTTATAGCTGGAGGTAGGCAGTGAATCAAGTGGCATCGGATAGTGAATTGAGCAATAAGAACCGGCGTCGAGGTGAGGAAGTGGGGGCGAACAAACGACTTCGCAGTGATTCACTTGAATCCCAGACAAGTACAATAGACAAGGAAACGGTCAATAGAGATATGTGCAGTGATTGAACCAACGGATGAAAGTCCAAGGCAGAAGTGACCTGGGCCGTGCCACCGCCGTCTGCTCCCAGCGGTTAACACGAATGCAAACAGCACACAACCAACAGCAATGGGAGAGGCGCACAACGCAAGGACTACAACCAGACTGGATAAGATATATACCATTGTCCAACTACATAAATCCAAAAGGTCCGCCATCGAAGTAAACCCGACACCACGCTACCCTCCATATTTTGTACCCAGCATCCATCTGCCACGCGAGACGCGCCAAGCCGTCCCGGCGGTGCGTCTATCAAGGAGCGTCGGGGGTATCTTTTGAAGCTTCCACGTAGCCGCCCAAGAGCATCACCCAGGGGATAGGTGCTCCTGTAGCCCATTATGCGCGTGCTCGCCAAAACGGCTTCCCGATTAAAACACAGAAAGAGTGGTCATTAAAGAGAGTCATGAATGTGGTTGATGAACAGGCATGGACTGTGGACGTGTCAGGCGAGGAAGGCGGCCAGCACAGGCAGGGCCACCATCATGAGGGTACCGCCAGTGGCCAGGCTAGGGGCTGCGGCGGTGACGATGGGTGGCTGCTGAGTCGGGGACCCTGTTCCGCTCACGACGCCCGTGTTCGTTGTCTTTCCCGGAACTTGAGTTGGCGTCTTCGATTCGCCTCCAGGAAGGCCGTTACCTGCGGAGCTGCCAATTGCGCTGCTTCCGCTGCCGGCGCCGCCACTTGCGCTGCTCCCGCTGCCCCCGCTGCTGGCGCTGCTCCTCTCGGTAGAGCTCTGCCATGCCCCAGACGTGGTTGGCGATGCGGACCCAGAACCTGTGGTAGAAACGGATGTCGCCGAGTCCGTTCCACTCGCCCCTTCGCTCTGGGAAGCTGTGCTGAGGGACGGAGAGGACTCGACGCTGGCTGATGATGCAGGCTGCGACGTGGTTGTTGTCGCAGCATCGGAAGACGCCTGAGTTCTCGTCGAGGAAGGCTCCGCAGCGGATGTGGTGGTACTTTCCGACTGGCTTGACGATATCGACACGGCAGCAGTCGAGCTTGTCGTGGCCGCCGTCTTCAAAGTCGTCGAGCCAATCGCTGTGAATTCTGCCTGGCTCGTCTCCGCCTGGGTGCTGGTCCCGATGGACGGCAGCGACGTGACAGCGCGATCAGGGCCAGATGCCGTTGATGAGGTAGGCCCTGGTCGTTTGCCGTCGCAGAAATCCAAATATTGAGCAAACTCCGGCTCCACGTAGTCTCTAATGGTGTTTTTCGTGGCCCCAGTGTTGGTCACAATGCATTTTGCGCAGTCGTTGTAGTTTTTCTGGAAAGAACTGCCTTCTCTGCATAGTGCGTCCGTTTTGCCAGTGGACTGGGCAAACAACCAGGCATTGTTGCAGTCGTCAAAGCAGATGTTAGGGGTGACAGCTCGTTTGTTCAACATGTGAAGCTCTCGCCGCTCGTGTTCTTTGCCGTACGGAGGAGGAGGGGGGACACTGGTGCTTGTAGGAGACGCACGAGGCCAATCCGACAAGCTGGTCTGGGACGCCCAGTTCCCGGTTGTGATCGTCGTCGTGTGGCCATCCTTGACTTCTTCATAGACTTTGAAATTGAAAATATCATAGGACAAGCCGAATGCCTCTGGATTCAGATTGAAGTAGCCGTATGAGGGAGGATAGTACTGTGACTCGTTCTTCTTCCAGGAGACGCTTGTGAATGGGGGCGACAGAATGCAGTCCTGCGGGCGACAAAGGAAGTCCTTTACGGGAGGTCCCGGCCACAAGTTGCATCCATTTGGCTTTGGGGGGTTGCAGACGAACCCCGGCTTGCAGCCAAAGGTAAGATCCGAGTCCGTCGGCAGCGGAGCTGAAGAGCCCGTTGGTGATGGGCACACCGTGACGTTGAATATCGGCGTAACTGTGACCGTTCCTGCCGGAGCCGTGACTGTCGTTGGCCCAACGACAAATGTGGTCGTCGTAATGGCGGTCGTGCCGGGAAGAGTGGTCGTGAACGTCTTTCCGCCCTCGGTGACTGTGAGAGTCTGTCCAGGAAGCTCCTTGGTGAGAGTCGATACGATGGTCGAGCCGGGAAGAGTCCTCGTCTCTCCCGGGAGTGTCAGGGTCGTCAGTTGCCCCGGAGCCGTGACGATGGCTGTCTGCGTGATGAGCTTGGTGATTTGGGTCACCACTGGGTAGCTGGTAGTGAAAGTCGAAACGGTGGTCAAAAACGCTGTGCTGATGCTTGTAGTTATCACCGTATGGTCGGAAGTAATAGTCACGGGGTACTTGGTCGAGAAGGTTGTCGTTTTTGTGTATGTGGTGGGCAGCCAGACTGTTGTGGACGTCGTGTGCACTCGAGTCACCGTTTGTGTGTCTTTCACTGTGGTTGGCACCACCGAGATTGTCGGCACTACCACAGTCTTCGTGGTTACCGACGGCGTAACGACCGTCACAGCCTTGGTGGTCGTCTCTGTCCGCCATTCTGTGGTTGTTATGGTCTCGCAGTACGTGTCGTCACCGACATCCCGGCCCTCAACGGAAGACGCCGTCGGGAGACTAGCCTGGGGCTTCGATCTCGGTACGCAACTGTCGTGGGTTAGCCGCTGCTCGTGACGGAGGAATATGTCTCAGCCTGGGCAAGATAATGTAGGCCAATCCCGCACGTTCTCGCCAGACAGCATCCATTGAGTTCTGATCTAGAGCAGTCAAGTCCACTACTTACTTTTTCACGGCAGTTACAGTCACGGGGTAAGACTGCGGAGCAACGTTAGCAAATGAGCTTATAAATTCTTGCAGCCGTTGCTACTTACAGTCTGAAATGTTGAAGTAGTCGTCGCCGTGACAAATCGTGTCGTGTACTCTAATTTGGTAGAAATGTCATGCTCGGTAACTGTGGCAAGAACCTAGTCCGTCGGCGATGTTAAGCAGGCGATTAATTTGCATGAAGGGGATCACGGACCGTCGATGTCGCATAGACTGTGGTGACTTCGCTGGGCTCGAGTTAGTTTGGTAACGACAAGCCAGACTGAACCAGACTTACTGGATCGTTTCCCTGATGAGCGTCGACGTGCATGTGCAACAAACATCACACTCGGCGCTAAACATCTCCACGCGAAGCATCTGAGCGGGCACATAGGGGTTCCCTTGAACAGTCCCGTTGTCAGGCGAGGCAAAGACGGCCGGGGCAAGGGTGCCCATGGCCCAAAGAGCTGCGACGAATCGCATTTTGAGCTCGGCTGAGGACTGGACTGGACGACGGGGTCAAGAACGGTGCGCGCCTTTTAGCGAACGTGAAAGACACAAGGCGCGAATTCGCCTAGTCCTGTCAAGCGTAGTCCAGATTCCCGGCGCAGAAAACGAGAGTTTGCGACAGGAGGGCAGCGAACGTGTGTGGGGGCAGCTCGACGTAGATAAAGTCTGGAGCTCTGAGCTGAGCTTACGAGAGACGGCACAGCGATCTGCCAAGAAGCACCACCAACGGCGGTGCAAGTTGAGGTCCAAGCTGCAGGCAGAGTCACGTAGGTAGTTGGCTCCGTGGAGCAATCTCAGCCGTGGAAGCGACAAGTATGTAACCGAGATGACTCTGTTTGCCGCTTGCCAGATTCCAAGGACAGTATGAAGGAGGAGAAGTCAGTCAATTTTACGCGCGAGGCTCGCGAGGGGGGTATTGGGCAAGGCACAGGTCCGTCGATACGACGATAGACAGGGGGCACATCAGAGAGCCCCTGCGGACAGATCTTTGGGGATGTTCGTATCCGTCGTCATGGCCAGAAGGAGGCCAGTGACCGCATCCCCAGAGAAAGCAGGCTCTCAAGAAGTGCGACCGCCATGCAGAGATTATGGCCCAGTGGAGCCCGGACGCAACCACGACATGGGCATCTGGTCCAATGCGGAGGGTCTTGGGGTTGGATCGGGCCACGGGCCATGGCATGTACATGCAGAGAAGAGGTGGTGCATCCTCCGCACTTGGTACACGTTTGGTGAACCGCTAGACAACGACCAGACAACCGGTTCCACCTCCACTCAGCCTCGCGGCAACTGACGTCGGGGGATTCTCTGCCGTCGATGCTGGACAAAGTACAGAACCTTGCGTGAAGCAGGACAGCACCAATCGACCTGATTGGAATCAGCTTGAGTGGAATCTGCTCCTCGAGCTGAGACGCGGGCGAGTACGCACGAAAGGTAGACATAGCCGGCTCAAGAACTGCTCGGCACTGGCACTGGCAAAGAAAGCATACCCTCACCCATTCTCCGTATGGATACATGTAGATCCCGGCCCAGCAGCCAGGGTCTGCGCAAGGCGGTGGGACAAGGGTGGGAGCAAACGGCAAAAGCTCTGAAGGGTAGAGAGAGATCCAATATCCGTTCCTATGGCCACAACTGGGGTCAGATAAGAGCACATGTTGGCTCTCATACGAGTACGAAATAGCAGCCCAGCGAGTAATTACTCTACTCGCACGGTCTGGACGAGCCAACGTGGCAGAACATATGAGACAGGCAACTTATCGCATCAACAAGATTGCCACCGGTGGCGCAAAAGCAGGCACGTCCGTGTCGACTTGCAGCTCGCGATGTACGAGTAATGGGCCGCATCGTATTGCTCTGTACAAAAGGACCCAGGGCAGTCGGCCGCTGGCCGCAGCAGAAGCACACCACCGCGGACCTTGTTGCCCGCGGCTTCACGTTGCACAGCATGAGGCATCTGCCCGCGCGTACGGATACATGCATCAAAGTGAGCCACCGCCACGCCGGCGGAAAGGTGGCGGTTGCAAGGGTGTCATGCACGGCTGCTGGGGTCGTAGGTGCAACAATCGCGTACTGCAGTACATACGTACTTGCCAAGCTTGCATAGGTACTGGGCGGCCTGCGTGGTCTGCGTGGTATGGTCTGTAGATGTAGACGGGGGATGGCACGGTATTGTGTGTAAAAGGCGCAGCCAGCACGGGGCAGCAAGCCCCAGGCACACACTTTGAGGGCGGAGGCGACAATCGAGCGCATCAGTACTGAGAGACGGGCGAGTCAGTGGAGGGGGCCGCGGCTGAATCATGCGTGTTGGTTGGTGATGGTGTTTGTAATGATGGTGTTGGTGATGGTGGTGAGGAAGGGAAAAGAGGACACGAGGAGATGAGAGAGAGGCTGTTGGGTCGAGCGGTGCGAAGCACGTCGGAACTCTGCCGTGGCTCCACCCGTTTGGGCAAGAGCTGTTCGGGGGCCCCACAGCGGGAACGGGCCTGAGACTGACGCTCGAGACCCCATTGGCTGCCTCGGTTGCCTTTCCAGGCAACCGCCGAGGCTCCAGGTCTCACCCCGACTTCCAAGCATCGATGCCGCCTCAGGTCTCACTCACCCACCTCTTCTCTCTCTCTTCTGTCGCCCTTCATCACTCCATGTCATCACTCCACGGCTCTCAACACGGCTCACCGCTCAGATCCGAGGGCCCTGGAGGCTGGCGCTCTGTTGGCGGCGACCCCGCACAGCCCTGCCGGCGGGGCTTATACCCGGTGGCTTGCGCTGTCCCCCAGGCCACCAGCCTTTGTTGTTGCTGGCCCTCCTGTTGGTTCTGCCTCTTGCAACAGCACGTCCACGGTCCAACAACAACAAGATCATCTCGGGTCTGACAGAGGCCCAAACGTCAATATTCCCCTGCAGCAAAAAGGGGGAGCGCATTTCCCGGATGGGCCGTGAGCATACACAGCACCATCATGTAGGCCTACTCGTACTTCGTCCTTCCTCCTCTGCTACAGGCCTCCTCGGCTACAGCTCAGCACGGCAAAGTGGTCGTTGTTGGTCGCACAGGCTGGATATCCTGGCATCATGCACTGGCCTGCCATTGCGGGCCTTTTACACTCACCCATCAATCAGCGTCAAATGAGCTGCAGTCGACATGCAGTGAGACCTGAATCAGGACAAACAACTCACCCTCCCTGATGAAGCCACTCCCACCCATCCGCGCCGCTGATCCCTCGTTGTTGTTGCCGGCCGTTCCACGGTCTGGGTGAGAGTCTTCGTATCCATGTCTACGAGTATGTATCCGCGTCTCTATGCGGCGGCGCATACGGTTTAACCTCATCGGCCGATGCTCTTGTTAGATTGGCACCCTCGGCGTTCTACTCCGTGAGCAGGTCCCCATCTGAACAGCCATGCGGCGTACGACTCGATCTGGCTGCAAAGGTCCCTCTTTCTGGCTCCGTCTCCTTGCGCTTCCGCATACCTACAAGGCATAGGGTCGGCTTGGCGACGGACAATTTACCCATCGGCTGTCCTGCATGTCTTCGCAGCGCCGTCTCCAATGTCCATGCCAGGGCCGCCAACGGTCATCTGGGAAGCCGTGTCGATTCAACGCTTCCTTCAGGACCTTTCGTACGAAGTAGGCTACTCCATGCAACCGGGCAAGGACCACGACAATGCTCTAGTTCTGCGGCTGGCGCAGTTGCCTGCCAAGTCATGTCCAGGTTCACCTGTTGCATGGCCAGGGTATCGGGCTCCGATGCTGCCCTCCCCATCCCCCTGCTGACCACCACAGCCAAACCAGTCTTGCGGAAACGCTTGCTCTGGCGGTCGAATGGAACAGCAGTGGCATTGGTTGTTGCTTTGTGCCACTCCGGCCCTCACTAGCATCATAACACTCGGTCCCTTCAGCCTGCCTACCTCTGTGCGACTCGAGCTGCAAGAGCATCGGCACGGGCACCTTGATGCATGATGCAAGAGAGACGCTCCCACGGAGAAGCCCCCCGCCTGCTTGGTCAAGAACATGACTCCTCTCTCAGGTCCTCGACCTCCCCACGAGCCGTCGCGAAGGCTTGGCGGAAAGGCGGGACCGGTGTTGCGTCAAATGCACTCTTCTTCGCACTAACCAGGGCAAGCCCGTGCTTCCTGGGCCCATGCCTGAATCCCACCTTGTAATTCGTAGCAGTTTGAAACGCGCTGTTGGGTGTCGTCCTTCAACCCACCATTGTCCACATCGTCTGATCTCATCTACGTGGATATCCCTATTGCATTTCGCGGCGACTCACTTCAACGTAAAACACCATCTGAATAACATTGAGCGCCACTGACGAAGCTGGCTATGCATGGTCGCGTCGGTGGAAAGCTATGCTGAATCTCACGGTGCAGCTCCGGTTCCAGCAGCGCGATTGAGCTTCTGCACGTCAAGGAAGCTGTCGCAATGAAGCATCACGGTGGTTTGTCCTTGGGCCTTTATGCCGTGTTGGCGGCTCCATGTGTCGCCCAGTTTAGCAATTGGCTACCCCATCAGATCAACACAACTATTTGCTACTGGAAGCAGCCTCGAGGTAAGGCTTCGACATGCTCAACATACGGTACTTGAGCGGTCGGGGTTCGTATTTGACTGACTGCGCTTCGCAGCGGCTTTGATACGAGATACAGTCTATCTCGATGGAGGCAATATCTGGTGGTCGCCTGGACTCGACTCAGGCAAGGTGGGAACCGTCATAAACCCGGGTTCGTTGACATCATGGTAGGGCTGAGCCAAGCTCGAGCTGACTTCGTTGTAGGCAATTACCAAGGGCTGATCCTCACCTACAACCTGAGCGAGCCGTTCTCACCAGACACCAACGTCACAGGCCTATTACTAAAAAACAAAATATCCAAAGCAAGAGGGGGCTCCGCAAACGGCATCAGCTCAGAGCCCAACTACTACGATGGGGCCATGCTCGCCAATGATGCCGAGTTCTACCTATATGGCGGCGCTGTATTCAGCAACGAGAAGTTGTACGACGATCCCGCTGCGAACGCGGTACTGAAATACCAGGGATATCAGTATGGGGTGGACAAGCCGTTGTGGCAGAAGGGCTTCCTTGACGCCCGTCTGAGCGATGGAGTCACTCGATATATCGCCTATGGCGCGGCCGTCAACGCGCCTTCGGAGAACAAGGCGTGGTACTTTTCAGGGCTGAGTTCGCCGACCCGCGGCCCCTTCGCATTCAATGCGGGTCTGAACGTTTCCGCCAAGGCGGTAAACATCTCCAACACCCTCATCAGCCTAGACATGAGCACGCAGCTCAGCGAGGAATGGGGCAATAGCACGTTGCCCAGCATTATTAAAGGGCGGTCGAACGCGGAGGTTGTCTGGGTCCCGGTCGGCAAACAAGGCATTCTCGTGGTGCTCGGCGGTGCAACATACCCAGAGTGGGCTACCTCCGTGCACAAGTCAACAGACGCAGACGCAAGCGTGAGTGCAGTAACAACTCCAGGCCCCATGTGAATTCTCTAACAGGGTCCCAAAGTCAAAGGAAAGCCCAGAGTTTATGAGCACCATTGACATCTACGACGTTGCTGGCAATAAATGGTACAAACAGCCGACAAAGGATGGGCCTGGGACGCGGAGCAGGGGTTGCGCAGTCGTTGCTACTGCGGCCGACCGCTCGAGCTTCAACATTTACTACTACGGCGGCTTTGACGGGATTCATCCAACAGATGACTTTTACGACGATGTCTGGGTTCTCTCGCTGCCCTCGTTTACGTGGACCCAGATCAACAACGGCACTACGATTCACGGGCGAGCGGGCCATAAATGTTTCCAGCCATATCCAGATCAGATGATGGTCTTTGGGGGTTATGCCTCCGAAGCCGGCATCCTTCCCTCGTGTTTGGACAAGGGGCCTGTCGTGATCTTCAACGTCACCAGCGGCCAGTGGATGGATTCGTATGATCCGACAAAGCACGGCGCGTACGGCGTTCCCGAAAAAGTACGAGCAGCAATAGGAGGTAGTGCCTCTGGCGGCGCAACGGTCACTAAGCCGGCGCCTTCCGGGTGGGCAACGAGTGGCCTCGGCGACGTCTTCGCACAGGAATACGATACCAGCAAGATCACAACATACTGGCCGTACGGCACTGCACCCGCAACGGCGCGGCCGGACCTTCCCAAGGACAGTGATGGTGGTAGTGGCAGCGACGACAAAAAGCACATCATTATCCCCGCAGTGGTCGTTCCCATCGTCTTCCTCATCGGAGCCGGCCTTATTGCCTGGCGATGGCTCTCGGCCCGGAGTAAGCGTGACGGCAGCGTTTCCAAGGAGTCGGGCTCGGACGAGGCTGCTTTACGGATCCGATCGTGGATCAGGGGCCAGAATCCCGAGAAGGCGATTACTGTGACGAGTTCGGATGCCGTGTCCACGAGCCCAGAGATCGGAAAGGCGCCTTCCGTTGCCCCTATGTCGCCCGAGACCGAGCGCTCCGTTCACCATGAGATGGAGGACACGCAAGTCGCGGAATTGGACGGTAAGATTTTTGAATCTGCTGATGCATTGAGAATACCACCGCTAAATATTGCAGACACGTCCCCTCCAGCCGAGCTACACGACACCGGCCTCTCGCCCATCGAGGTGATCCAAAAACACTCCAACTTCGCCCAGAACAAGATCCGCTCCCCAAGCGATCCCTCGCATAGCTCGTTCTCCTTTGCCGACAACACAAGCTTCGTCTCCCGAACCTCTGGCGCCGCAAACAGCGCCCGGGTCGACTCACCACTCCTCGGACACTCATCTCCGCTCGTTGGCATCTCCAGGTCTGCCATCGGCGACTCTGGTTTCCAAGGACTGATGCAAACCACTCACGAAGGCCATGACCAGGTGAATTCCCCTGCTCCTGTCTCGCCGCCAACAGCGGGTGAAGTGACCGCAGATGACTATATATCGGCAGGGGAGGTGGCTAATTCGGCGAAGAAGAGCGTCTTTCATGAGAATGAGGAGGACTTGGGTAGATTGAAGTAGGGTTGGTAATGCTTTGGGGTACAGGTTTCTTTTTGCTGTGTCAATTAATGTACACGAGTCCTCTCGAATACCTTGTTCTTGCTCTGGAGCACATCTATGCCTCAGAACCTCCGATTCTAAATATACCTTCTTTTGGCAACCCGATAGTTGCTTTTCCATGGCCATATGATCTGTTCCGCACCCTATGACCCAAACGGACTCCCTCGTACCGTGACCTCGCTCCGCGAGTTACACCTCAACAATCTCATCATCCTCGTCTTGCTCAATCTCCTGCACCCGCCCATTCGCATCCGCACCCGGCTCCTCCTCATCCCGCATCAGGACCTGCACCAGCCGGTCGCACGCCTCCCGCACCGCCTCGTCGTCGACCCGGAGATGCGTCTCCCTCACGATGGGGTAAACCTTCACCTCGCGCATCAGCTCGCGGCCCTCGCGCGTGGTGGTCAGCAGCGTGAGCGTCTCGACGTGCGTCTGGACGACGGTGCTGTCCGGGTCGCGCCGCTTGTCCGGCGGCAGGAGCTGCAGGTCGGGCAGCATGGCCAGGGTGTCGTCGACCTCGTACTCCTCGCTGCCGGTGATGGGCAGCAGCACGTAGGGCAGGATGTCGATGCCGCCGGTGGACAGGAAGGACGGGTGCGAGGCGATGTCGAAGGCGACGTTCTTGATGGTGCTGGCGACGCCCTTGCGGCGCACGTCGGACTTGTGCTCGGTGAAGACCTTGAGCTTGGTCAGGGGGATGACGCCGTCGTAGGCCTGCGGGTTGACAAAGTACTGCCGGATCTCGGCGTGCTTGGCCAGGTCGGCGAAAACGTAGGCGAGATAGTCAAAGTCGGCCTTTTTGTTGTACGCGCCGTCCTGGCCCTTGACGAAGAGGTCCATGAGCTGATCGAGGACGACGTCGGTGGAGCCCAGCTCCTCGGGGGCCTGCTGTTTCCGCTCGAGAACGGACTTGATGCCGTCCCACTTGGCGAGATTGGCGAGCAGCATGGCTAGCAGGTTGGCATTGGGCTCTTCGGGGTTCTGAGAACGGGAGTTAGGAGTCGTGGCTTGGCATTTGGGAGTAAAGGGCCTGGGACTCACAATTATATACGCAAACACCAGGTCCAAGAACTTTTCGTCCTTTACCAGCTCGTCCAGCACTTCAGGGTCGCCGGACAAGTTGACCAGTATCGTCAGGACATGCTCGGCTATTTTCTGCACAAACGGTTGTCAGTCGGCGGCCCGGGGCGCCGGGCTGAGGGCGGTTTCCGACTCACGGGGTGGTCTTTGATCAGGAGCTTAAGGTTCTTGATCGGCTTCAGCTCTTCCGCCTTGAAGATTGCCGGCTCGGCTGTTGAGTAGGGCACGAGGTTCTCGGCGGCGGCGAGGCGAATCTGGGGGTTGGGATGGGTGATGAAGCCCGCGAGCTGGAGGTCAACGCTGGTCAGCAAGCCCTCATTCTAGACAGCATGTCATGAACGACTGCTTAACAGGCACTTACCTCTTCAAGTTCTGTCGGCATTTTGGCTTTTCAACGCCCCAATGCCCTTGAGTTGATGAGTTAGATGTGGCAATGGTGGTGTTGGTGATCTTGGAGGGGCATTTTTGATGGTGGGGGTTCAAAGCCTAAAATTCCAGCGTCATAGCAGGGATTCAGGCTCTGTGGGACCCACTGGGCTCACTGGTAAGCACGCGACAGCCTCATATTGTACGCCAGGCTCACACATCTTCCGGGATCTAGCTATAGTGAAATTGGATTGAAACTGACATACAAAAATATTAGTTGAGAGCTTTACGTGCTAATTAAAATAGTGGCATTTCTTTATGAGCTGCAGTTGTAAAAAGAAACATTTTCACGTGGGACATAGCTTATCGACTCCAGCGTACTTCGTAGCAAAGATAATCCTGACTGTCCAAGCATACAAGCTTTTACAGGCGTTAATTTGGACTTATGCCCTCAGGCAAACTATTCACTATCCAATTTCATTTTCCTCTTTATCTTGGCACGCGAGATACGACCACGTCAAGGCATTTGGATGAACGTCAAGTCCAAAGGCGGTGAGCTGCAGCGCACACCTTGTTGGGCGCTGCGCTAAACCTGAATGAGAATGAGGGGTGGCAGATCGATAAGACACAAATTTTTGATTTTCTGCCCACCCGCCGCGAGCACAACTCCATCAAGTCGCACCCATGATATCTTGAGCTGCCCTTTTCACAGCCCAGTCGACACAAGATGCCTAAAGCTACAACCCCCACGGCTGGCCGGCCGGCCAGGCGTCATAACCCTCTCGAAGACGACATTGTCGCCACCGGCGTCCTGCGTACTAAGCCGGCCAAGAGAAAGTCCAAGGATGTCGAAGATGCAGACGAGAGCTTCGTCGACTCCAAGGCGTCAAAGAACATCCTGCGGATAGGCCGCGAGCTGGCCGAAGAGGAAAATGCGGAGCGCGCCGCTTCCATTCCGGAGCCCACGGTCGACAACTTCGGATACGACTCGCGGTTCGACGACGCCGCTGCCGACGAAGAGGGCAAGACGTACGACGACGACGAGGCATGGGGCGATGAGGAGGAGGTGGTGGAGGAGATTGAGGTGGACCCCGAAGACCTTGACATGTACAAGAAGTTCATGCCGGACGAGGAAGACGACTTGTTAAAGCACGGTTGGGATCGCAAACCCACGGGCGAGGAGCAGGGCGACAGCGTCAACCTGGCGGACCTCATTCTGGAGAAGATTGCCGCGCACGAGGCTTCCGAGGCAAGGAAAGACGCTGGTTTGCCAGTTGACGAATACGAACTGCCTCCCAAGGTCGTCGAGGCTTACACCAAGTGAGGCGCACTCCCGAGCTGACAATGGGCTTTACTGACTTCAGCAGGATCGGACAAATTCTGTCTCGCTACAAGTCCGGACCTCTCCCCAAGCCCTTCAAAATCCTCCCCACTATTCCGCACTGGGAGGACATCCTCGAAATCACCCAGCCTGAGAAATGGACGCCCAATGCCTGCTACCAAGCGACGAGGATCTTCGTTTCCCACAAGCCCTTTGTCATACAGCGGTTCCTGGAGATGGTGATCCTGGAAAAGGTCCGCGAGGACATTTACGAGAACAAGAAGCTCAACGTCCATTTATTCAACTCGCTCAAGAAGGCCCTCTACAAGCCTGCAGCCTTTTTCAAGGGCTTCCTGTTCCCACTGGTGGGCAGCGGAACCTGCACTCTCCGCGAGGCTCACATCATCTCGGCAGTCCTGGTCAGGGTATCCGTCCCGGTTCTGCACTCTGCGGCAGCCATCAAGGGCCTGTGCGACATCGCCGCGCAAGAGGCATCGCAGGGCAGCGAAGGCGGTGGCGCGACAAACATCTTCATCAAGGCGCTGCTGGAAAAGAAGTATGCGCTGCCATACCAGGTCATCGACGCGCTGGTGTTCCATTTCCTACGATTCCGCAGCGTCGACCCGGCGAGCGTTCAGCATGGGGACGCCATGACGGGTGTATATGCTGAGGGCGACGCCAAGACCAAGCTGCCCGTCATCTGGCATCAGAGCCTGTTGGCGTTCGCGCAGAGATACAAGGGAGACGTCACCGAGGATCAGCGCGAGGCGCTGCTTGACCTCTTGCTGAGCCATGGCCACTCCGCCATCGGCCCGGAAGTGCGGCGAGAGCTGTTGGCCGGCCGAGGCCGTGGCGTCCCTCTGGAGCCGCAAGAGATGGGCCTGGATGGGGACGACACCATGGCCATTGACTCTTGATTGATGGAAGGAACTGCCTCAATGGATGCGAAACAACAAGACATGAGCATGATGTTTGAGAGGCCATGTACGGCGTTTGGAGCTTGGGTTGCTGGGCTGTGATCCTTTTGGACACCCGAGGAGGAGGACGTTCGACTGCACAAGGCAGCGAATGCAAGAGCGTTGCCAGGTCGATACCAAGTAGAGCAGCCTTTCTTGATAAACAAACATTCAGAACTCATCCAGGCGTTGGCGCCTGCCGACCCGTGCTCGCGGATTCAAGCGAAGCTTTTGGTCCCTGGTAAGCGATATCCGACATCGAAGGCGAGGAGCGATGGGACAACAGCGAGGCGATGGATGATGGCACGACAACTCCCCCTCTCTTACCACCAGAACCGCCTCCGCCGCAGGCCCTTGGCCGTCATCCTATTCGACCTATGAGTTCCAACCTAACCTACGTGTGCATCCCTTTTCGCCGAAACGAGCGCCAGTGTCTCCGCCTGCCCCTTGCCGCCCTCGACCCCAGCATCCTCCCGTTCGGCCCTGCAGACGCCGTCAAAGCCACGCCTTGCCCTCATCAGCTGCCCACGCTGCCGCCCTTCCTGCTGCGACCCGAAGCCAGCAAAGCGAAGCCGGGGCGGCCGCGCCTCGTCAGGGGCGCCATGTCGGACTCGCTGATTCAGAGATCGATGCTGCCCGGCAGCACTGGCGAGATAAAGTGGGTGGGCGAGGCGGTCCAGCTCGCCGGCGAGACGACGAGACGAGAGCGCGGTGCTGACGGCCGTGGATAGCTACTTCAACCTGCCCTTCCAGACCCTCTCCACGCCGCCGCTCTTCTACCTCACCTTTCCCACGCCTCCCCCCGACACCTCCGACGCCACGTTTGGTTGGCGAAGGATGATGGCCGACGACGGCGCGTCCTCGGCGTCGGCCTTGCTCGCTCACTCGCGCCCGCAGCAGCAGGGCAGCGGCGCAAAGCCGACTCCCGCCGCCTCCGCAGCAGCACATCCCCCCCCAGCGGTGTCTCCGCCGCCCTCGTTCGGCGTCGACCCGCCTCGCCCGCCTCGCGATGGACTCGAGTAGGTCTGGTTTCCAGAGGGGTACTGGGCCGAGCGCCGGCTCGTCGAGGGCGGCGCGTCGCGCCAGAAGAGCAACGCCAGCTCGCGCTTCTGGAAGTGGCGCGCGCGCTCCACGAAGTCGGCGAGCGAGACGGACCCCGCGGCGGCCTCGGCGCTGTCCTCGCCGGCGGCGAGCCTGTCCGGCCCGCAGCAGCAGCAGGCGGTGCGGACCCCTGAGGCGCTGGCGAGCCCGTTTCTGTCCGAGTCGGCGCACGTGCTCTCGCTGCAGAACCCGACGAGTACGGAGCTGCCGGGCTCGTCGAGCGAGAGCCTCGTCGTGTCGCCGAGCTCTAGCGAGGCCAAGGGCGAGGACGTGGCAGAGGTGCGCTGCCCGGAGACCGCCGTTGAGGCCTCCCCCCCGATAGCCGCCTCCACGACGCCCGAGCACCCGTCCGCCAAGCGGTGGTACGCCAGAGCCAAGAGGGAGCTCGAATCCAAGCTCAGGCCCAAGAGCCGCAAAGAGGTAGCCACCCTGCCGAGCGCCGCGTCCGGCGGCTGCATGTGTCTGCGTGGCTCACGCGGGTACAGAAACGGCGCGCCCAGAGCGTCCGCGCGCCCACCGACGACGACGACGGCCTCGACTCGGCCGAGCCCGTCATCGACGCCACGCGCAGCTTCCTCTGGTCGCAGAACATCAGCAAGAGAGGCACCTGGTTCAAGGACGACGCCGGCACGTCCAAGATCTCGCGCAAGCTGTTCGGCAGGGCGCCGTGGCACCGCAAGGGCTCCGACGGCTCGTTCAGCTCCGTGGGCAGCTCGGTCAGGGAGGTCCTCCGGGGCGGCACGCCGCCCGCCACGCCCATATCCATGTATACTGCCATGGACTGTACGTCTCGAACCCCCCATCGCCGGTCCAGGCGCGCGCTGACGGTGGCATACAGATGGCTTCAGGTCGGCGAGCAGCCAGTTCCCCGGAGGGGTAAGCAGCCTCGCGGTTCTCCCCTCCCCGCGTGTCCTGATGCTCACGACCGTCCCCAGGAAGCCGTGCGCGTCAGCACGCCGCCCCTCGACGAGGACACGGCCGACGGCAAGCCGCGCGGCTTCTTCACCTGCATGACGCCGCCCGACGACGGGCCCGGGCCCGGCAGCGGCAACGGCAACGGCCGCCGCACGAGGAACAGCGACAGCCGCGGCACCCGGAACAGCGACAGCCTCACGTCCACGCCGCCCTCGCCGCCACCCACCCGCCCCGGCTCCCGGATCGGGTTCCGCACCCGCCGCACCAGCCTGACCACCCAGACGCGCGAGTGGTGGGAGCCCATGCCCCTGCGCACCAACCGCCGGGAGCCGCCCGCCGCCGCGTCGGGCGGCTTCCAGTTCGACGTCCCGGAGCACCTGCCCAGCAGCCCGCTGTGCCCGGCCAACTTGCGCCACGCGAGCGGCGGGACGGGCATGTGCGTGTATCACGGGCGGCGGAGGACCAAGGCGACGCTCCGGGATGGGAGGGGCCGCGGGGAGAGCTCTGGCTCTGGCTCGGGTATGGTCCGGGGAGAGGACAAAGCCAAGCACAGAAGAATCATAAGTCGGGGATAGCGCTACGCCTTTAGTATGGAATCGAGCTAGATACGAGAATGGAGATTGTACACACGCTATCGCTTTTCTAATGATATGCCAAATAAGAGATGCCCCCTTGCTGTAGCCCGTAGGTATACTCCGTCGTCCATCTGTGTAGTGGAACTCTCCCAATTACAACTCTACATCCCCTCCCCTATCAAAGCCGGAGTGCAGGGTCACGTCTCAGACGTGAGAAGCACCCCTGTACTCTGTTGCCGCCTTCAACGGATCATAACCCGAGCGCGGTCTGTCGGAACCGTCGTACGCAACCCCGATCTCTTCCAGCCGCTTCCCCTCGTACCGCCCCGCGTCGGTGTCGTCGCCTGTCGCAAGGGGGTATGGGGTCCGGTATTGCGCCTCGGAATCCTTGTCGCCGAGCCCGCCGCCGGCTTTCCGGTCGTTGCTGGCCCAATCCGCCGCCGAGGTCAGGGGCAGGGACACGGGGGCGTACGGCTGCACGCGGCGCTTGAAGAGGTGCGCGTTGCGCTTGATGCCCTCTCCGTTGATGTGGGTGATGATGAGGACGACGGTCCAGACAAAGGTGACGATGGGCAAGACCCAGGCCGTCTCCAGAAATTCGTAACACCTGTCTTCGTCAAACCAGAGCATAGAGGTGAGGCCCAAGCCGAGCGCCAGGAGGCAGATGATGACCAGGCGAATGATTGGCCAGGCCCTCAGCGGCGTGGTGCGTGCCACGAGAGAAAGGACAACCATCAAAAAGAGGGCGCACGCAGAGGCGATGTAGCCGTATGCAAACTGCGCTGCGTTAACACCAACTCCGCCTCACGAGTCGCGCGTGGTCCTGGGTAAGACATACCACTAGTCTGTAGCGTTCCCAAGTCTTGTTTTGGATTTGACCTTGGAACCCTCCTCCCTTGATATCGCCGCTCGCCTTAGGATCCTTGGTAGTGACGACGCTTTCGAGGTTGATGCCAAAGTTCGCAAACAGGGCGTTAGCCATGGATGTCATGATAGCACTCAAGGATTGTAACAAAACTTCCGCCCCATCGAAAGCGTCTTCGGTGAAGATGGTTTCGTCCTGGGTCTCAAAGTACTTGAAGAGGTTCGACCAGAAGCGGTCGGGAATCTGTGTGAAATTGGCGACTGCTTCGTTAATGGTATCCAAAGTACTGTTGATTTTAGGGGGGTAGATGTCGAAGAAGGCCTTCATGGTTTCGTTGACCTGGTTCTGCATCCCCTTGCTCGTTACATTAGCGAGCGAGACGGTGTCTGGCTGATTTATACCCATATTGATGCGATGGAGCACATCGACAATCTTGGACCAGATGAGGTACTGGGTAAAGCCCTGCATAAACAAGACGAGGGAGATGTGGAACGGCAAATGGAGGCTCGTCCACAGCTGCTGCCGCCAGGCGGGGAGGTAGAAGGAGGACCTCAGCCAGTCGAAGTAAATCAAGAAGACAAAGTAAATTGTCGCTGTCGCGGCCGTTACGAGGCCAATTGTCAAGGCGTCTACGGTACGACGGTCATGGTCAGCCTCGTCACTGGCAGGCGGAGGCGAGGGGCTGGCCACTTACTCCAGGCGTCTGGCTTCTTGACAATGGTCACAACCTCCTTTGCAATCTGGACGATGCCATCGCCGATCACCATGACTGTCAGGAGCGTCATGCGCTTCATCAGGTGCGTCTTGGTCAAGCTGAGGACGGGCGAAAAGTTGGACAGGAGGATGGTGAGAATGCCCTCGGCGCCTGAAATGTAGTACCACGTCATGAAAGCACGGCTTCTTCCCTGCCGGAAGCGAAAGGTGATGCCGAGATAGATGGCCGAGGCGGCGACGTGTACAGCGGTCTGGAGGTAGAGCGGCAGGCGGGCCTTTTTGAATTTTCTGACATGCCACAGCGTGGTCGCGTACTCGACGGATAGGCAAGCGCGCGAGATGGCGAGGATAAGCGCTGCAGCTGTCAGTTCGAGGTAGTTTGGAGGTTGAGGGTGCCGGGATTGTACGCACACATGGCTCTCATGGTTGTCCTATGCTGTTCAGTCGGGTCGAATTTCGGGGCAACCACCGCGAAGCCGACCAGCACGCCAAGCTGAATGGCTCTCGTCACGCGGGCTTCATTATCTGTCAGTCAGGGACACCCGCTGGTCTTGAGATGGAGAGCCTTACAGAAGATGCTGTCTGTAACGAAGCGAACGTCGTGGAGTGTCACCAGGAACCAGGTCAACCACAGCAAGCTTAGGCACGGGAAAGTCAGTAAGAGTCTCGCAAATATGGCGGCAGTCTCAGTAACCAGGCTGAAGGGCAAGGCCTACTAAAAGTAACCAACATAGGCCTTGAACCGGGAGTGATTGGTGACTTCTTGGTTCTCGGAGAAGACGTTGTAGTTGGCCGCGAAGAAGAGGTCGAAGAAGATCTCCAAGAGGGTTGGCTCCTCATGCTGCGGGCGTACACGGTCACTGTCAGTAAGCCTGTCGAACAGCTATGGCACACTGGCTGGGGCGACGAACCCGCGCAAACTGGGGCAAATCATCGTCGTGGTCGTCGTCGTGGTCGTGGCCATCTTTGAACCTGCGGTTCTCGTCGGCAGAAAGAGTCGGGCTCCGGCTCTTGTCACCGCCAGGACTGTCAAGGGGGCTCTTGAAAATCCGGAGCTTGTCGGGCATGTGCAATTGGCGGTGGTGGTCCGACATGATGCTGGCTGTCGCAAACTACCGTTGTCGTCGCAGTCGAGCCGACCCAGGAGGCACCGCTAGGGTTGATGGGAACGACTTTATCACTTTGCGTAGCAACATGGCCATGATGGGAGGGAACCAGAAGACCTCTTAATGAACCCAAATGCCGGGACATAATGGGGCATCGGCGCAGACGGAGAGAGTCATGCCCCAGCAGAACCACAGCTGCTAGCAGAGCCAAAAGAGAACGGCCCCACCGACGCGACGGACCAGCCGAGAGCATGGTAGTGCCTGAGAGGACGCCTCCGGGCAAGTCACAGATGCCGACGATGGCTGGATCGAGCTGCTTGTGCCATAGAGTACGTAGGAGTCGGCCCAGCATCTTGACCAACATGAGACGCCGGCAAAGTTGAGGTATCCGTGCTCGTGCGTTCGCACTTCGTACTTGAATCCATCATTGACGATTCCGGGCCAGCAGGGTTGGACAGGGATCCGACCCCATCAATCAAGATCCTCGTGGGTATCGTCGCCACAGGGCTGAATAAGAGTACGAGACTCGGCGGAACCGCGCCCCCGGGAAGGCTGTTCCACAAGACTGACGACGATGCATCAAGGCCAAGGCCGCCCTGCATCGGGCGCTCCGCTGCGCCGACGATGGATTCGTTGGACCGTCTCTCGTCTGAGCGCTGCGACGCGGCGACGGGTTCGAGATGCGAATTCCACAAGACCCCCGGCCCCCAGACAGACTGGGCCAAAGCCGAAACGAGGGCGCCACGGCGTCCTGGACAAGAAGAATGAGGCCTCACCCGGCGCCGCTCGGCCCTTGTCCGTAGATTACGCGTATTTGTTCGAACTAGTGGCTAGTTACCACGCAAGGCCGAAGCCAAACCTTAACGCGCATGAAAGCAGCCCATCGTGGGGCGGTTGGGAAAATTCATTTCGAAGGATCTCACCCACAAAGGCTAGATCGGGCAAGGTTGTGCCTGTGAGGGATGGTTGCTGGATGGTGATTCGCATGGCGGAGGATTTGGGGTTCGAGGCTGTGCGCCTCCGTTGTTCTGCATCGGGCTTTTCGGGTTCCTCGGGCCGTCAGGGGCTTTCCCCTGTGGCTGTGGCGCAATGTGGCTGTCGGCTCTGTAACGCGCCTGTCCGGGAGGCCTGGCGCGTACGTACGAGTATGTGTAAATTAAACGCGTCTGATACGCGCCAAGTCTCCGTGGATTTCTGCCCTTGATGACCGCATTGGCTCGACGTCTGGTGGCGTGCAACATGCCAAACTGAGTTGAACTGACAAAGCCACCGTGCAATGCAACGGCATCGCTGTCCAACTGCCGTCGACTGCCTCGCGTTTGCGACCGCCTGAACCCCCTCTCGCTTCATCTCCCCTGCCGCCTGCGCGCATTGCCGCCGCGCGGGACGGCCATGGACCGCGATGCTACGACGACGCCGACCAACCGAAAACGAATCCTCCCCCAGGCAGACCCCGAACCGGTCCCGACGCCGGCGTCCATCAAGCGACGCAAGCTAGACGATGCGGGTGCCGAGTCTCCGTCGACCCCAAAGGCGTTAAACGCCATCGCCTCAGCCATCTCGGGCGTCTTTGGATACGTCCGCCAGCAGCCGAAGCTCGCAAGTGGCGACGCCGCTGCCGCCCAGGTGCAGAGCCCGAATGGACACGCTCTCGCTCCGAGGCCCCAACCGCAGGCTCCCATCTTCCCCAGTCCCAGCCCGCGGCCGGCTATAAAATTGGCGGCGCTCAGAGGGACGAAATGGGACAAAGGAGACCTCGGTGATGCCAAGATGGCAAAGAAGTCGGCGACGACGCCGAGGCGAGCTTCGGCCAAGCCGCCTCCGGCATCGGGCAAGGGACGTGGTCGGGCGCAGAGCGGTGGGCTGGATTCACCCTCGAAGGGGCGGCCCGGCTCTCTACTGAACGGCTTCACCACCGACGACGGCCCAGAATCCACCGACGAGCTCGCCGCGGTCGATCAGGGGCCCAACACACCGAGTCGCGGGCATGCAGCGCAAAGGTCTCTGCTCGGATCTACCGGCAGGATTCCGACGCCAAAGGGGATTCTCACTCCTGCGAAGAGAAGAGGTCGCCCGCCGAAGAGCGTCACCTTTAATAGAGGGTTCAACGGCGAGGTGTACTTTGACGATCTCCCGAAAACCCCCAGCGCCAAGAAGTCACGGGCATCCAAAGCCAAGAGGGCTGCGGAGGAAGAGGACGATGATGAGATACGGTGCGCCATATGCTCAAAAGCAGACTCGGAGCCGCCAAACGAGATAATCCTGTGCGACAACTGCGATTTCGCCGTTCACCAGGAGTGCTACGAGGTGCCAGTTATACCGGAAGGGGATTGGTTGTGCAAGTCCTGTGCCCAAGAGGACGTCCTCAAAACACCAAGCAGACCGGTAGATGCCGCCGGCACCAACACCGCGCCTGCCGCTGACGTCCCTGATATCCCCAACTTGGATCAGCATTTGCGATCCTTTCAGCGGGTTCTCCTGGATCGGTGTTCGGGTCGACGGCGTATACGGATATTCGGGCAGGAGGAAGCCTATGAAAAGGCACGGCAGCTCGTGGAGCAGACCGTCGTGGCCGGGGAAGGCAACTCGATGCTCTTGATCGGGCCTAGGGGATGTGGCAAGACTACGGTAAGATGGCCGAATACGTTGCGCCCCAATACATATCTGACGTTTTCTGCAGATGGTTGAAAATATCATCCTGGACCTGTCACAGGAGCACCGACACCTGTTCCACGTGGTCAGGCTGAACGGCTTCATCCATACAGACGACAAGCTCGCGCTCAAGGAGATATGGCGGCAGCTGGGCAAGGAGATGGAGGTCGAAGACGACCTTGTGAACAGGGTGAGCTATCCGGCGCGCCATGCATTGAGCGGCATGAGGGGTCCTAACAGTTCTCCAGACCAACTACGCAGACACCATGGCATCTCTGTTGGCGTTGCTCTCGCATCCCTCAGAAATCATGGCCACAGAGGAAGGCGTGACCTCGCAGTCGGTCATCTTCATCATCGACGAGTTCGACATGTTTGCGGCGCATCCCCGACAGACCCTCCTGTACAACCTCTTTGACATTGCGCAATCCCGCAAGGCGCCCGTCGCGGTGCTGGGGTGCACGACTCGCCTTGACGTGGTGGAGATGCTGGAGAAGCGGGTCAAGAGTCGATTCAGCCACCGATACGTCTATCTGTCGCCGCCGAGGGGACTTCCCGCGTACTGGCAGATTTGCCGGCAAGGCTTGATGATTGACAAGACGGACGTGGAGAGGGAAGGGGTCGACGTGACGCTGGAGGGGTACGAGGAGTTTCACAAATACTGGACTCATAAGATCGAGGTAGGTGGCAAGCCTCGGTGTGCCTACCAGACGAGGAATGCTTGCTCACGTTGTGCGATGCAGGAACTCTATAAGCAGAGGGCGTTCCAGAACCTGCTGCAGTACCATTTCTATACGACGAAATCGGCGTCGGCATACTTCACGGAATGGATACTCCCGCTGTCGTCACTCTCGGAACGGAACGTGACGCTGGACTGCCCGTCGGCGGGCTCGGCAGCGACGTCGCTGGCGCCGCCCGACTCGCGGCTGCACCTGCTGTCGACGCTGTCGGACCTGGACCTGGGGCTGCTCATCGCGGCAGCGCGGCTGGACATCATCGCGCACACGGACACGGTCAACTTCGCCATGGCATACGACGAGTACAGCTCGCTGGTGGGCAGGCAGAGGGTGCAGTCGGCGACGTCGGGGATGCTGGCGGCGGGCGGCGGCGCTCGGGTCTGGAGCCGCGGCGTGGCGGGCATCGCGTGGGAGCGGCTCATCTCGCTGGGGATCCTCGTGCCGGCGGGCATGGGCGGCGGCAAGGCGCTGGGGCACGGCGGGCTGGACGGCAAGATGTGGAAGGTGGACGTGGCGCTGGAGGAGATTCCGACGGCGGCGAAGCTGGGCACCGCGCTGGCCAAGTGGTGTCGCGAGATATGAGCAGCGGCTGAAGAACGGCCACGGTTGGTTCTGAGGTTCAAAATAGCAAAGGTAAGCATCTTGGGGCTAGCGCCGCTCGGAGGTGTGAGGACCATCTCGGCTGGTGGAGACTCCGCGCGGCATGAGCCAAGATTAGCAGCAGCGCTCAGCCGAGAGCCGCTGCGCCCAGCTGCAATGCCACCCTACCTCCTCGGCAGTGCGCCAACTGCCGCAAACCGCCTCGCGGTGGGCGTCGTTTGCAGTTCTATCTACGGACTACAGACTATGCATATGTTTCTTTGTCTGTTTCCTGCTTGCATGTTTGTGCTCGTGCTGTTTGCTCATGATGGTCGACACCGACATACGAGAGGAGTACGTGGACGGACGCTGATGATGTCGTGGCGCATACATCAAACTTGGGGCGCGCGCTAAGCGCCTGGGCCTTGGACGCTGTGCGACCCCGACATCATGAGCTGAGCCCGCTTCCTGCTGGAGGATACATAACCTCCATCGCCGGCCCCGTCTGCTGACGCCGTCAGCGCGGGAAACGTCTCGCGTCGCACGAACGGGCGGTCACGGGTCTGCCGACTTCACCTCGTCTCGTTCATCTCGTCTCATCCCCTCGCGCTCACGCCCACACTCGCTCTGCATCACCACCACCAAGCACCCGTCGCCATGTCCAAGCGCACCGTCTTCACGACAATCACCCCCCTGCCGCCCGGCATCGCCCGCGCCACGGCCGTCGCCTTCCTCCACGACCACCGCGAGATGATCGACCTCAACCCGCTCGTCGTCGCGCGCGCGCGCATCCCGCCGCCCGCCGACGCCCCCCCGGAGGAGCGCGCCTGCGCCTGGTACCGCCTCACCGACAAGGTCTCGTACCTCCCCGGCGGGCTCGCCGCCAGCGACGTCAGCTACACGTGCGCGTTCCACGACCTGCCCGCGGGCCTGCAGACGCACTGCTACGCGCCGCTCGGGCTCGACATCCGCGACCGCTGGTCCGTCGGCGGCGCGCTGCCGGGCGAGCCGCGCGAGCCCGTCGAGCTGGGGCTGGGCGCGCCCGCCACGGGGCTGTACGTGCGCGAGGACGTGGACATGCGCTGCAACATCGTCATGGCGGGCTTCGTCAAGAAGACGCTCAAGAGGTCGCACGCCACGCTCGTCGAGGCCCTCGCCGCAAAGGCCAAGCGGATCGCCGCGCAACAGCAGCAGCAGCAACAGCACCAGCCGCCGCAGGCCCCGTACCCCATCGGCAGCCCGGAGCGTCTGTCCTGGCACGGCAGCATGCCGAACCTCCAGCCGCAGACGCAGCAGCTGCCGCCGCATCAGGAGCGGTATCCCCGGCAAGGCCCCCCCTCGTACGCGGATGTGGTGAAGCCGCTGGGACAGCATCCGATAGCGGTGGAGATGGCGGACACGAGTCTGCGGCGGCGGGGAGCTGAGCTGGAATAGGCGTGTCTCAGCATTCATGACCAATAACGACAGCGGTGCATTCCACATCTGGGCGCGGGAAACTGGCATCAGCGAGACGGTTTGACGGGGTTCAGACGGCATTCGATTCACTCAAGACAGCCAGCGCAAAGGCATTCCATTATCTAGCCCAACATTATCTATAACTCTATCTTCGAGACGGAGAGAAGGAACCTCTCCTCGATATATGCCTCGATGTATGCAAATGTTGCTCCAAGAGGACCCCGATCCTCGAGAGAAACCTCAACATACAACTCCCAAATCAGCCAACCACCCCATCCTATCAAACCTAATGACATTGTCCGAGAAAATAATTCCCAGAAAACCCAGCGAGATATTCTCCCCTACAGGACAGAGTAGCCGACAGCCGACAGCCGCCACCGCCAGTCCGTACCCGACGGCGCGGCCCTCGGCACCGGCGATGAGCACGCTCGTCGGGCCGGGGGGAGCCGGCCTGTGCGCTCACGGTTCTCCTGGCTCGGGGAGGATTCGTAAGATCCAAAGGGCGGGGGCATGCCTTGGTGATGGTGCACGGCAGTCGGCGATGGTGAGCGTCGTGGGCGTGAGGACCGTGCTGGTCTTGGTGCGATGCGGAAGGTCATCAGCTTTGCGCAGAAGGGCGTGAGCCTGTTGACCCTGGTCATCGCCACCGTCTCGACGCGGCTCGGCCTCCAGGGCTTGTGGTCCTGTCACGGCCGTCATGGTCCTTGTCATAGCCATCGTAGTCCTGGTCGGCGTCCCCGGTACCATCAAGAGTCTTGCCCCAGCGTCATGCTCGGCTCTCGGCCACGCCCGCCCTGCCGCGCCGCCGGCCAGCGCCGCAAGAGGAGCGTCTTCCCGCGTAGCACCTCGTCGGCGTACTGTCAGGACTCGGCAGGGCTCGACAAGCCCAAGAGACCGACTTCTGGCATGTGAGAGGGTGTGTGTGGAAGCGGGTGTGAGAGGGAGTCTGAGATGTGCTTTTGCGTCTTGGCAGCAGCAGAGCTCCGTCTGCTCACGACAAATCACAGCCGTTGGCATAAATGAAAGTTATCTCCGTCAGCCTTGGCTGTTTCTCATCAACTTCGGTGCTTCGAGACACGCTCTGCCCAATCATGTCCTCGCTGCTGCCAAGAATGCTGTCAGGCTGTCCCGCATTCCACCCCTCCACTCGTAGATCATCGTGCCAAGCACTGCCTCCGCAGAAGACGACAGCCAAGGAAACCCGAGTAACAAGCCTCACGTTCCCAGTGCAGCAGTGAGGTCTTCAAGTCATTGCGGCGACACGCCTTGTCTCTCTCTTGAGCTAAGCTGCCCCCACCCCCTGTATGTATCTACAGTACCAAAGTACACCCTCACCAGGCTTGCGCCATTAGAGGCGGCCGACTTCTGGGCTGCGCGATCCGCAGACATGAACCTCCAGGTCCGAATTTGGCGCAGACAAAAGCCGTCGACAATCCCACCCGACCTGAGATACCGCGTGCCAATCCATATCGTCCGCACTCTCCTCTCGTCCCTGTCTCGCTTGCTCATCCCACCACCCCCGCCGGCCAGTTGGGCCAGCACCCCGAGTGTGCTTCACTCGCACACACCATCAGTGTAGTACCATAATCGTCGATCGATAGGTGACCTCGCCCCTCTATGCTCGGTTGCCCTAAACGCCCCGTCTCCGTGTCCAAACAGTACTCGACAATCATAGAGAAAGCAACAGCAAAATGAGGCAGAACGCAGAAGAAATATCGCCATAGCCCACGGGCAAGTAGCTTGGCTCGAACACGCTGCAGGGTTCCGGTCCGCCTGTGGCGGACGAATGAATTAGATGAAGTGAAATGAAGAGAGCAAAAAATCTCAGTAAAAGACGCATAAACACCGGTTGATGCAGAGGTATAGAATCTAGAACGTCTCCTGTAGACCGTGTAAAGCGAAATGCTGCCACATCGTGACGATGGCCAGTTCGTGGCTGTGCGCACGCAGAGCCAAAGTTGCAGAGCCAAAATTGCTGTCACCGCATGGCTCGCTTCGAGTTGCTAGCGGCGCACGCGCTTCGAGCCCGCTCTCCCCTGGACGAAGGTTGTTCGTCTCGCGGTTTACTTGCGGTTAGAACGGCTCTGGCTCCGCTCGGGCGCGCGACCTGTTAGGTCGAGGTCATAGTTCCGTAGCTGTTGCTCGTACTTGGCGTTGCGGAGAAATTTTGGTACCGAATCCTGTTCGTATGCAAGTCAGCACCATCCTTCGTCGGCATTCCCGATACCTAGGCGAGGAGAAATATCACTTACGCTAGCCATGAGCTTGAACACCGCGTTCTGAGCATCCTCAAACAAAGACGTCACCTCCTGCAGGGTCTCAATCATCGTGTTGTCTTGGCCCACTGCCTTGGTCATCCGAGTGGCCAAGTTGTTGCGTAGTTGATGGTCAATGTTAAGCTCGCACGGAGAGCCGGGAGCCAGAAACGCATTGTAGATTCCGTAAGCTTGGGCCATGATCTCCTTGATGGTGTCCATGGACGTGGCTGTTGGTGTCTTCTGGGCCTGGCGGATGGCAGCCTTGCACCCGCGGACGAACTCGGCGACGTCCTTGTAGAAAGACAGGTTCTCCTCGCAGTGAGTTTCCCGCAGGTTTTCTCTAAAGAGCAGGCGAAGGGCGGGGTCGTTGAGGATCTTTTCCAGCCGCTGCGTGTTCGAGTCCCGGGTGATGCCGTTTCGTTGTGAGCCCGTACCACCCTCACTCTCCGATGCCCGGCCTCGCGAGCCGTTACCGTTGATGATATCCTTGCCTTGTTGGGTGAGCTGGTAGATTGAGTGCTTTGTCGGCTGGAAAATGTTGAAGCCGGTATGTTGCGACATAAAAGCACGGTCCTGGGCTACGGCCTCGATGAACCCGTATTCGACAAACAGGGTGGCGATTTCGATCGTCTCTCGTCGGTCGACAATGGTGGAACAGTCCATCAACCAATCCGTCGTCGCCTTGCCGGTGAAGGTGTCGCGGTACGTCTTGCCGTTGACCTTGCGCTCGGCGGCCATCTTGACACCAGTGAGACCGTCCTTGTAGTCGTGCAGCGAATCGGAATCAGCGGCAGTCACCGTCGCCTTGATGTTCCGGCCATCGGTACCGACAAATCTGCGGAAGATGACTTCCACAGTGCCCAAATCGTTGAGTAGCTTGTCGGACATTTGGTCCCTCTCCAAGATAACGAGGTGAGCAGAGTTCATGCTCGACAACTCCGCAACCTGCTTCTGTTGGATGCCATTCCGCGCGCAGAACCTATCTAGCACGGTGACTCCCTTGGCAGTGAGTTGCCACACGGAACCCTTCATGTTGTATACTTGTTGGTACTTTCCATCAGCGGACTCGATGAAGCGGGCCTCGACGAAGCGCTGACAAATTGACCTCGCCATGTCCTTAGCCATGGAGAAGGTCGTTGTTGTCGTCGTCGTGACAATTCTGGAGGGGTCCTTGGGATCCGGCATCCGGTTGGATTGAGAAAATTTAAGGGATCCAAGGTTGTTGATGGCATCCTCGGACAGGAAGGTGTATTCTACTTTTGATAACCGGACCCGGTGAGCCGAGAGCGGCAGCAAACTGACGATGAGAGTGGCGAAAAGATCCTTGAAGTCCTGTGGTTAAAATTGTCAGTAAGATGAGGGGGTTCCCGTAGAGTGCGATATGAGCGAGGGAGAGATATTATGCGTCCCGAGCTGAGATCTCATGGCGAACACGAGCACAGGTCTTGGAGCCCAGCACGCAACAACAGCCCTCCCGAGAACAGGTCACATACCCTCGTAAATGGCCGGTCATCGTCAGTCATGCGCAGCAAGCGCGACGATGTTTGATGCATCTTGCTATCGGGGCCAGGCGACCTGGCGGGTGCGGGATGCCCAGGGTCTGTCTCAGAGTATGGCTGAGACGGCGGGTCCTTGGCCGGTGCAGCGTGAGCCGACTGCCTGGAGTCGACTTTTGAGCTGGACGATAGTGACTGGCTAGACGGCGAGCTCTTGAATGTTGCGCTCTTGTTGTCCGGACTTAGGGGTTCCGAAGTTGGGGCAGAGCTGGACACGAGAGAAAGGCGGGCCAGCGCCGAGTTGGATTGGCGGGGCCGAATGACGGGGTCTGAGAGGCTGGCGATGGCGCTCTGGGTTCGGTCCAAGGCGGCAGCGGCGCGGGTGAGGAGGCTGCTTGACGAGCGCTGAGTCTTGCTTGACAGAGAGCCCGTCGACGGCGTGCTGGTGTGATTGTGACGATGTGAGGAGTGGTGGTGGTGAGAGGCAGTGAGGTCGGGCGAGCGCTCTGAGACGGAGGAGCGCGGCGAGCGATGGGGGTTGTGGTTCGGGAGCGAAGAGTGCTTCTGCTGCAGCGGCTCCTTTCTCGTGTGCGGAGGTAGTCTATCTGCGGCAGTCGTGGGAGGATGCGAGAGAGCGGCCATCTGACGGAACGAGAAGAGAAGAGATTAGAACAAGTGGTGACGGCAGCTGGCAAGGTTGAAATAAAAGGCGAACGAGCGAGCGAGCGAGACGGCGGCGGGACAAGCTTGAGATTGGGAGATGGGGAGGGCTAGCAGAGTACAAAGTACCCGCACCAAGCGGATGTGGGGGGGTGCGGGGGGTGCGCCAACGACGAAGTGGGCGGGCGACGAGGCGAAGAAGGCTTCCATGGGTCGCCACAGAGTGACAGGGCCCAGGTAGCCGATACCTGGAGTGGGGGCACAGGGGGCCACTGAAGAGGGGAGGGGGTGGCTGCAGCACTCGCTCGCCGGCTTTTTCAGTTACGGGGGACGGCGTACAGTGTGCAAGGCGCTCAATGAAGCCGCGAGTGGGGCGCTAGAAGACCTGTAGTAGGGACCCCGGTTCCCCGAACCAGCCCAGTGAAGTTGGCATTTGGTCCAATGCAACTAGCACTGACTGGATCGAGACTGAGCCTCAGAGGCAGCTGGCTTGCCCTCATTCATCTGTTGCCTCGCCCGCGCTGCCGCGTCCGGCCACGTGCCAGACAGGGGAAAGGGACATAGCAAAAATAATTTGGAATTGCTTGCGACGAACCAACAGACGACGGACGGGATCCAATGTGCAGTGATGTGCTGCGACCGCCCGCACTGGCGTGGGGTTGGGAAGGCCTGCGTCAATAGTTGTGCAGAAGACGAGCCTGACGAGGGGCTCGACAGCGACGCGAGTTGCAGATAGATGCTTGCCGGCCGGTGCCCTCGTGGCAGCTGCACGCTTGATCGAGTGCCGGGCCCTTGTCAGGCCACGATGCGGTGCTGGCGAACCCGCCTAGTCTGGTAGCGAAGCTGGCACTGAAGCTGGTGCAGATGCTGGTGCCGATGCAGATTGCAGGTGCAGACGGAATGCCGTGGACGGCAGAAACCAGGCCGTGATGTTGCTGCTGCCGGCCTCCGATGCGTGCGGTGCTGCGGTGCTTGTGGTGCTGTGGTGCGAGCGCTTCATGCAAACGGAGCTTGGCCGAGCCAGGGCTGGCTGATCCATTGAAAGCCCCCTTTGCTGCATGCCTGCTTCTCCGCATCCACTGACGGCAGGGACCCGTAGGGCGCGCACAGTACGCCTCGCAAAAGCCGAAGTCTTATCCCCGCCAGACGCAGCTGAGTAGCATAGGTGGTGGCGTCCCTCGCCCGCGGCGCAACGCCTCGGGATGCGGTCGATCCAGGCGTCGACGGCATCGAAGTCGGGGCGGAGGACATATTCCGCTAACAAGGAGTCGACCAGTGAGGGCCACGGGCACGCGCCAGCAATTACCACAGTGGGCTCAGGGAGCGCGCGAGCAACCGATGCAGCGAGACAGCTAAGGCCAGTTCGCTTACACGCCACCGTCATCCATTCGCCCCTTATGGAAGCCACGAGGATGGAAGGGCGTTAGGCGGGCAGCCACCATACTCGAAACGATGAACGGTCGCGAACAGCGGCCGTGGCGGGGTGACTGGCACGGACGTTGCTGGCCTGGCACGGTCGCCGCCAGCAGTCGAATGCCCGGACTGGATGCTGCCGCTGCACCAGCACGCACGCAAGCTGAGGTGCATGGCAAAGCGGACCTCCCTCGTGGGCGCACGAGTTTCACCCAGATCGGCGCGTGGCTCCAGGGATGCTCACCCACCGACCCATGCCGTTTTGGGCCCCCCGGTTGCTCAGGAGTCAGAAGCGCCATGACCGAGTCCGACAGTGTCCGCTGCTGCTGGGAGCGGCCACTGTGCGCCGACAGCAACAGGTTGCCGCGCGCCGTCGTGAGGCCAGCCTGATTTGCGCGGCATCTCGCCCCGACGGATGAACGTTTGTCCTCCACTGTCATGGACCATGAATGCCCTTCTCGAAATTCCATGATTTCGATAGCTGGGCTCTCAGCCGGTTGAGCTCCACTGCGCTGAAGACGGAAGGCAGTCCTAGCTACAGTGCACGGGACTTCCGTAAATGCACTGTGCCGGAGACGGTCCGCTGTCCCACCTTTCGCGGCGACGACTTCACCGCCCGCGATCTCTATAACACTTGCGCTATCGCATCTCTGGTTCCCATTTATCTCCATCGATTGCGAGAAGTCGAGGGTGTTTCACATGGGCCGACTGCCAGGGAAGCCTTGTCCCGTCGACCCGTGATGAGGGTGCTGAATGGGTCTGATGTAGGTTCTCAAATGCACGCCCGTTTTGGCCCGTGCTTCAGAATGCAACGGTACGGAGTACCAACGACGAAAAAAATGAACTGACGCTTCGACTCACCTTGGCAACAGCTATTATGCCCTTGTACTGAGTACAGTACCCAGCAGAATTTGTATGTTTTCGATGACGCCGCTCTCACCGGGCTCAATCGTCGGGCGCCTTGGCAACCGACTGAGCGTGGAGCTGATCGGACGTGCTGGTGTTGGCCGACGCCACAGCGTCTCTTGTCGCCCGCGACTAATGAAGCAGCCACTCCTGTCGGATTCGTGACTCGAGTCTCAGCTGCGCACAGCAGGGTGTTTCGTGACCGCTTATTAATCGACTCTGGGGCACTGTTGCGCGGGACTCCTATCGGCATCTGTTAGCGCCGTCAATTCAATTCTCCAGCAATGAGCCAACGCGATCCAGCGCGATCCACCCGCGCGGGCTCTCCAGTCAAGCGGTCCCGGCGACAGTCTGCCTGTCCTGTGCAAAGTCATTCGCATCTCCTTTGGAGGCAACGCTTTTCCAGGAGTCTGGTGCAGGCGCCGCCCAACGCCCAACCGAGCCAGGGTTTGATTTGAACTCGTCGTCGGCGCAGGATTGAGCCTGCGGAGAGCTGGGACTTGTGCGTTTGTGACTGGGACAGGAATGACATGTTACTTACCGTATTGCCTGCGACCAGGTTGCTGCTGGTTCCGACTTCTTCTCTGGAGTACGAATAGGTCAGAGAGGTGTGTAGTTCGTAATCGTCAATGCCGTGGCTCAGCTGGCCGTCCGGAGATTTGCGGTGCGCCGACAAGCGTCTCACCGGGGTCGGTGAGCCCTTGGACGGAGACGGACAATGGCCTCGACTCGGTGAGAGGCTATTACTTGTAGAGCGCAACGGGCGTCGGGCTGGAGGACCAGGGAGCAGGGATATGGGTAGACCTCGAGTCAATCGCTCGTTGACGGGAAACGCGGGGACAATGGGTGGAGGCGTCGCGTGTTGCGACTTGTAAGAACGCGCGAGGACGACGACAAAGTACGGGCAGGCGATCCCTTTTCATTCTCCGACGCTCCGAAGGGTCCAGCGGGATCCGGACCCTGTCAACCTTATATCTCACGTGGAATTGACTTGTGGTCGCTTTGTGCCTCATTCGTCACTGGCTTCCAGGTGCATGCGTTACTTACATCTGCAATGCGAACGAAGAGGAGGCGCCACGAGGCGTACGACTTTAGTCGCCGTAGAAGGGTGTGTTCTTCTCGAGCAATGCCACGCACCATAAATAGCAGTGCACCATCGGTATTTCGCGACAATCTGGCCCGTATTCCGCGGAGCGTACTAGCACCTCCGCGGAGTACATGTACATTGGACTCGTTAGGAGAGAGATCGAGACAGCGGCAGCTAGGGCTTGCTCTCCCGGTACATGCAGAGCGATGCGAGTGTAGTTGTACATGCAAAGAGTTCACTACTGTTGTATCTCACAAGTGCAACGGAGTTGCCCGTTAGTCTCTATGATGCAAAGGCAACCTGCGCCATCGGCTGTTCCGTCAAAGCCCACGGCACTCGCACGGGTCAACCCATAGCCACAGCCTCACCGTGCTCAAGGCATTGTACTGCTCCGAGCACTTCGTACGAGCATCGTTCTTGTAGTGCTAGTACAGTACCAACTATGTAGGCGTACTTCATAGCCATCTTCATGCAAGGCAGGGATAGGGCTGGCGGTGGTTGGACTGCTCTAGGGTACTTCGTAGCAGCGCAGCAGAGAGGCGTCGGACGGGACGCAATGTGAGAGGTTCATGGACTGCTGGACGAGTTATGACGACGCAACGCCTGCATTAGCCGCAGAAGGATTCCGGCTGTTTGCTCGCGGCACGCCTGGTCGGAGATGTACGGCGATGGCGGCTGATGCTGCCATGATGCCGGCTGCGTGGATGGGCACCCCATGATGTGACCACACAGTGGTGGTGACATGTGGGAGGGATCAAGAAGGCGTTTGTGCCTTGTTGAGGATGGAGCGTGATTTGCTGCCCTCGCCCAGCAGAACGTCTTGCATCCGGAGTGGCTCACCCCAGAAATGTTCTCGAACATTGGGGCGGCGCCCTGCAAAGTTTGCCACATTCGCCATGGCCAATGAGGGGAGGCGATTCGCCAACTTTCCTCGGCTCGGGCTGTCTGTCTCCGCAGCCTCTCACGGCTCTCGCGGAGCGCGCGGGGGCCACGGCGATGGAAACTCGGGCCGAGTGCTAATCGCGGGAACGGATGCAAAGTAAAAAAAGCCTTCGAAGAAAACCTTCGGCGAGCCCCGGTATTACTGCCAGGAAGGTCCCGTTGTCCGTTGTCGATGGTAGACAGACGGGTCCGTGGGGGCCACTCGAGGTTCGCCGAAAGGCAGCCGCCAAGGCCAGGGATAACAAAGAAAGTGGTGTGCGAGGACGCAACATCATATCACCCACCAGGCATCACCCACCAGATGGTGGTGGAACGATTCTGTTAGTGCTGGGTACATATTCGTACTCGAATCGCAGGGCAATTGGCATGGTGCGAAGTACGAGAACTTGTAGGCAGGCAAGTAGGGCAGAGAATGCGAGATCTGTGCCCCCCACTCGTAGTTGAGTCGACCGAGTGACGGACGATACGGCCGACGGAATCGGCATGGGTGATGCAGAACGCCAGCAGAGGGATCGCAGCCTGTCCTGCAAAAAACGTGGCAGGATGGGATGCAGCGCAGTAAGAATGCAGGGATGTTGAGTAAGTTCTACATTCTTGGCAAGGGCAGCACCGTAAGCTGGCTGGCGAGCTGGCTGCCTGCATCGTGGCGTCGATTTGTCAACCGCTTCAGGCCTCGTTGGTGTAGGCAAGGTAATAGCTTGCGCCTCTCTTCCTGTGACGGGGCCAAGCCCTAGGAAAAGATTGAATTTCTTCGAGTCCCTCACGACGACTGGCGGAATAACCCATGGCAAGCCGGTCCGTCCATACTCCGTATGGGCTTATTACATAAGGCAAAGTCTGGCGATGCGAAAGCCTGTTCCGATACCCCCGGCGTTGCCTCCCGGCACAAGATACGAGGACGACAAGAGGGAACAAGGCGTGGCAGAAGCGTGCAAGACGTGCTGCACGTGGCAGTTGGCCGACGCAGTGGGCTGCAGCAAACCACCGTGCGCTGCTCCCTCTCACATCAATCACACAGTTTAGTCCCCGACGCACGAGATGAGCGGCATGATTTCCTTTTCACGTTGGATCGACAGGCTGCTTGAGGACCCTGACGTCGCCAATTAGAGTCGGTGGACAGCCGCTGCAATTTAATCGGTAAAAGGGCTCCCGCTAGGTGCAATTTGGCAGCTGCTCGGCGGGCTCCGGTGATGGGACCGGCTTTTACAGACGGTGCTAACAGGTCATGGCAGGCAGGCGTCGACAAGCCAGCGAGGCGGCCCCGATGCGCTCGCAATTGGCTGAGCAGGATCCATGGGCTTGAGCTTAAACGCGAGGAAGGAATGTGTGTGCAAGTCGTCCAAAAAGTGCATTCAACCTGCTGCCTCTCTGTCCGGCCTGCAGCCACTCGCCTCAGACGGACAGAGGCAAGAGACGGTTGCACAAGCAGCACAGTTGCGGTGTGCCATGGCATCATCGCGGGCGCGGGCGCGATGGCGGGCGCGAGGCATGCCTGTATCCGTCATTCCGCCCTCGTGGGAAGCGTGGCAAGCACAGTGCGAGGCGGGCCCCGCGGAGAAACCAGGGTTGCTGGAGGGGGTGTCGCTGCAAGACAAGATGGCAGATTTGGGGCGTGTGCCCCCCGTGATGCAATCAACCGGCGAACGAGCTAAGCCCAGTCCGTAGCCCTGCCCGTTCCCCGCCAGACGGAGGTAATGCCACGTGGATTTGAAGAAGCCACGCGCAGTCTTGCGTCCAAGCCAGGGGCGAGGGCTTGTGCTACAGGGGAGGGGCTGGTTGAATCAGCGCGACCTTATCATCGCGACATTGCACGAGTAATGTACGCAGTGTTCACAGAGGCATCGGTCCAACAACCGATTGAAGACGACAGGTCAGGCTGCGAGCGTAAAATATATGTACTGGAATGAGCTCCTGCGCTGGCGGATGGACAAGGAAGGAAGAGCATCGGACACTTTTGTTTGGTGTTGGTGTTCCACCGCCGCCAGCGCACAGGCTCTGTTTGCTGTTCCAGCACCCTTATCCATGCATCGCGTACGAGTTCTCGTACGAGTACGAGTATGTCAAACCTCAGCTGGCGAGCCGACAAAAGAAACGAGTTTCCCTTGATACTCGCCTGATTCATTGGTATGAGCCCCGGCCCAAGGTCCCCCTCGTGGTCGAGTAATCGCGATCTGAAACATCAATAATGAGCCCGGCGGCTCCACCGGTATCTCTGGGACGCCGTCAAGCTGTTGAGTTGGGTTGGGGGAAGACGAAGAAGGTCCCCAACAGGCCGAGCCACAACGCACAGGCGCAGGCACGGGCATGGGTATGCGGAATCTCGCCCAGCCGGCCGGACATCTGATCACGAAGACCAAGCACCAGGGGCCGCGCCACGTCCCCATCACTGCTCCCTGCCATGCCACATGGCAATGCCGCCACAGACGGGCAGAGGTGCCGGGGACGCCCAGAAAGCCTGGGCGCGGACGGACGGAATGCGAATGAGAGAACAGACCGTCCGCGCGACACTCTAGAACGAGCAGCCTCGAGAACGAACGTGCTATTCCCCCTTTGACGCCTCGTCGAGTTCTGTCGCATGACCTGAGTACCATATCAGTATCTGGAATTGCCCAGGGACTGGATGACGTTGATTGCGCCCCCGTCACCCCAGACACTGTAGCCGTGTACTTGCAGCACAGCCAGCACGTGATTCGGCTCTCGAGATCGGCCGTAGCCAAGCGTCGACATACGAGTAGACTTGTCCACCTCTCTGCCACTTTTTCTCGCCCGAGGCCATCTGTTCGGCGACCTCCACACCGCCTGCGGCCGGCAAAAGCCAGGTGTTGCGGTGAAGATGTCAGGATCGCGGGGCTGGCTTGCTGTTTAATAATCGCGAGTCACGCACTGCGTACTCCGTACTCCGTGCGGACTATTAATACCTGTCAACCTGGGCGGGTACGCTTTAGCAAGGAGGAACCGGAGTTCTGCAAGGCCACCAGTCAGAAGAGCCAGCACACCACCGTTCGATCTGCCGCAAGACAGCATTCGCGAAGGGGTTGGGTGCTGAAGACCGGGTGTCAAACCCAGCTGGCCGGGGCCAAGAGGGGCAACCACCAGCACAGAAGAAACACGGCAGCCGCCCTCGAGAGCAAGGTATCGAGTACTTTGCCATGTGTCGGCCTTCTCGCCACGCGGACACACTGCACACTCCTCCCCTTCCCACGCCAATGCCCCTGCAACGACGAGTATTCCAGAGCGCCACACCGCGAGCCGCGGGTGGAGCAGCAAAGACGGGCGGCTGCTTCGTCAATTTGATGCGAAACAGAATGGGCTGCCGCCGCCGCCGATGCCCGCTGCACGATGAAGCATGGCAGGCCTGCCTGCCTGTAGCCCTGCCCGGCTCCAGGCTCAGCCCGTTCAGGAGCCGAGATGAGGGGCGACGGCGCGATTCGATCACAGTCCGAGCCGACAGTCAGAGTTCGCACGAGTATACGAGTACGAGCAGTACGTATAGGCCGATGCCGCCACGGTTACGATGCGTGATGAGGTTTGCGCTACCAGGGCCGGTTGTCGGATCGTGTTTAGCCAGACGGCAACATGCAGCATCTCTGGCATTACGGAGCACGAGCAGACCAATGCGGTATTGTGTTCAACGCCGCCAGGCCTCATCGGGATCCTCCCATCTGCGGTGCCGGGCAAACGGTTCGTGAGCACCAAGGCCCAGTGTCACCACGCAGTCTTATCCGAAGCACTCTGGTCCCTGTATGTTTGGTGGCTGGGCGCGCGCGTCTCGAAGCCTGTCCGCCGTGGTCCCGCCAAACCGCACGCCCCTCCATTGTTTTAACCGTCTCGGTCACCTGAAGTCGCTCCACCGCGCGGGCCCTTTCGACGTCTGGTTGAATGGAGGCTTGGAGCGGCAATTGTCGTCCATCAGTGTGCTTGATCGTGCCTTGCGTGCCCTGCGTGCCCAGCCTCTACCCGCCCGATAGCCGCCAAGCTGCCTCAGTGCAAAGGCGTGGCCGGTGGATACGAGACTTCAAGCTTGTGGGAGCTTGTGGTTGTTGAACTTTGAAGCCCGTCTCGGCAGGTGAGCAACGTGGATCGCGCAGCTCGCCGATACCGTCGGCATGTCCCTGGTGAGAAATGCCTGGTTTCCACATGCCGGCATAGGCGGAATTCACCCCTGTGGCCGAGTCAACGGAACGGCCGGGTGGGTGTCTCGAGTTGGACAGCTTTCATCCTCCACGGGCGCCCTGTACGCCTCACTACCTATACAGGCAAGAGGTACACGCACGAGGCCTTTCACGAGGACGCTGTCGATCATGGCACCATGCATGCAGCTACGCATACCTCGACGGCGGCGTTGACGCCATGTCTTGCGCTCGTCTCCGTGACGGGACCCGGTTCCCGAGTTCTGCTCGCTGCAGCCCGCCCTGCTTCCGATGCTCGGGTTTGCCGCTGTGCTGTGGGGACTCCCAGGGCACCGCCGACCTCCGCCAGATGCCGAATCCGGGCCGTGTCCGCATCGTGTCGGCGTCGCTCCTCCGAGATCGTCTGCGGGCGCTTGTCACCCGTCTCATCTGCTGATGTCGTGAGATTTCAATCCTTATCACCGGCATGTCTCGCCTGTTGCCCGCCCGCGGGCCTCTTGGACGCCCGAGTTCCGCCTCCCCCCCATGGATGTGCTGAGGGGAAGCAAACCTGGCCCTGGCTTGGCTCATTGGGCACTCTTGTTCATCCACCATCTGATTCCTGCGTCATCTGGGAATCTCGCCAACGCCATCTTGTGCTCGCTGCCGCTGCTGCCGCCGCCGCCGACCAGGAGGGCATAGCGCATCCATGACGCCCCATCTCGCCGGCCCCCCTTACCGTTGACATGCACCCTGGATGGAGCAAGACGCACAGGCGACAGCATCCGCGGCGGAGAGGCAAACCGACATGGCCGCCAAGGGACTTCGTATTACCTGTGTTAATTCCATCCCGCCCTCTCTGAGAACCTTGAGAACCCAAAGATTGCTGCAAAGAGTGCCATTCGCGATGGGGCAACCCGCCCAACGCCAGGCCCGAGCCGCAGGATGCAGCTGACATGTGAACAAGCCGTGGCACTCTGGGGATAATAGACGGACGACAATATCGCCTCGAAGCAAGCCCCGTTACTGAAGTGGCATGATTCCGGACGCCCATCTGCGCTCTTATCGCGGCCAGTCCTTAACGCCCCCACGTCCTGCGGCCCAGGGTCTAGGCGCCCGTTGCATGCAGGTACTCGACTGACCACGCGATCCTTGGTGCGGTGATGCGGCCCTCTTCCCCGGCTTCTCCAGACGGAGCTGTCAGGTGGGTTTCGGCGGTTGGCACAGTAGACGCCGTGGCCGCGGGCGCTTGGCACGACATCTACGGATGCAACGCATCGTCATCGTAAAAGTTTATTTGTAGCGAGGCATGGCTCATGCACCACGAATGCTACCGTATTTACCACTACAACAACACATATCGCCATCTCACTTGGACATCAGGATGTGCTTTATATTTATTTTCAAGATGTAAGATACATTTCTGCCTCCGAGATGCTCTCCCCGGCCCCATGCTGTTTCGTCCCGCAGTATGCTCGAGCAATGTGGTTTTTCTGCTCACCCGTCCGTCTCCCTGCCATCCGTATCTAAATGAATAAATTCCCAACGCCATCGCTAGTCTCTCGGCGGCTACCCGAGCCAGGTGCCCTCGGCACGGCGGCCGCGACCCAGCAAGGTGCATGAAGAGAGAAAACAAAACACCCAAGTGACCAAAGCAAGCTCATGCCCGCCCTCGAACGAGGTCTATATAGACGCAGGCGCGGCATCGGCCCTCCAGCCCTTGCTGCGCATGTTCACCTCAATCGTCTTCCAGATCTGCTCCACCACCTCCTTGTCCCTGAACCGGGAGGCGTCCTGCCCGTCGCCGCCCCTCCAGCGGTCCACGCCCGTCGACAGCACGCGGTGGCCCCAGCCGCGGACGTTTTCGGGGGCCTGCTCGCCGCGCCAGCCGACGAAGACGCCGAGCGTGTGCTTGAAGAGGTCGTTGGCGCTGCTCCACTTGTAGTTCTTGAACTGCCACGTCTGGCCGGTGGTGAAGACGGCGACGACGCGGTTCCAGTACTCGGGCTTGAACTGCTCCGAGCCCTCGACGAGGATGAAGCGCAGGGGCCGGTTGGGGTCGATGGCGCGCATGGTGCGCTGGACGTGGAGCATGCTGGCCGTGGACGCGGCGGCGTCGGGGGGCACGAACTTGCCGTCCTCGAGGAACGAGCGGGCGTTGGACATGCGGAGGAGGGACGACGCCGAGGGCGAGAGCAGGATGATGGGGTCCGGTCGCCGGGAGGGGCCCTTTTGGCTCGTCGAGAGGGATGGGTTGGTGCTGACGGCCGAGGCGGGCTGCGACTTTTTCTGGATGAAAGGCACGGCGAGTTTTCGGACATGGGAGAAGTCCTGCCGAGCGTTAGTCTTTGCCGCTGCCACCTCCCAAGCCAGGGCGGAGTCTGATGGGGGCTTACCGTAGGCTTGATGCCCCTCAGGACGGTGTTGCGGTCGCCCATGCGGCGCTCACCGTCGTAGACGCTGGCCAGCCGCGGGTCCATGGTCCCCTTGCCGGCCCTCGCCTTCGCGGCCGACGACGCAGCACCGGGCTTGGCCGCCGGCGCGGCGCCCGCGGCGGCGGCCTCGGCGTCGCCCG
>JALHCC010000507.1:0-29195 GCA_024340765.1 Tolypocladium cylindrosporum
CGGAAGAGGGGGGGGGGGGGGGGGCTAACAGCTGTGGCTTCGGAAGGGGGTATTCTCGCCAGTGCCAATGGAACGAGTTCTGCGAGACTAATGCTGCGAAGCCGCCGGCTGAGACCTGGGAAACGGATGCTATTAGTTGACGGCCGTGTGCAACAGTATTTAGGGACGCGATTGCATCCCCGAACTGCAGGTGCTCAGCTGGACAAGAATGAATGACCGGGGCTTGAGCCTGTTGGGGCCTGCGGGCACGTCGAAAGAAGCATGCAAACTGAGCCGCCGACGCGCCAATGGAGGAAGACGCCGTGGTGGCCCTCGGCAGGTCATCAATACACGACGGGGCGCCTGAACGGACGACAGGGGCTTCGGCAGCATGAGGAGACATTGACGGTGGGCATCGGATGACCTGCGCTCGGGTGGCGCAAAGCTGAAGGATGGGGTGCTATGCTGCATCTTTCGATGCGATCATGCTGCTGATCGAGACGGGAGGTGGGAGTGCGCGCGGAGGAGAGCGAGGGAGTGGGCTGGTGGTGCTGGACCGCTGGTGCTGGATCCAATGGCGGGTTAGGGGGCCTGCACCTGTGCTTGTTGGTGTTGCCCCACCGTGCGTAGCGGCTTGCGCCACACGGTCCGGAATAGATGCTGAATGGAGCAAGCGGCGGAGGTGAGTTTAGCTCGTTTGTACCGCGGCCGCAAGCCGCGGCAGGCGGGTGACCTGGCTAGTATCCGCCTGCGGGTACTGACTACAGCGCTGGCTGCAGCGTCCACAGCACAGCAACAGCAGCAGTAGCAGCGGCGGCAGCAACAGCAGCAGCAGGCCATCCAGCATTCTGCCCATCGGCTTCCGCATGGAGCCAACCAGCACGAGATCCCATCACTAATAATGCGCCGCCAGCAAGCAATCATGGCTCGCCCTCCTGCCTCCACCACCTCGCCCTCCCGCTGCTGGCTCGACCCGGCTCAACTTGACTGAAGCGAAGCTGGAAGCCCTCGGAGCCTGCCGCCAGCCTCGGACGCTCTGCCGTCGTGCCGCGTTCCTCCCCTGGCTCGCCGTCATTCACCTGATCTCTCTTAGCCTGGCCCACCCAGGCCCATCCAACCAGGCCATCCAACCATCCAACCAACCATCCGTCCATCCATCCGCCCATCCATCCACCCAAAAGTCGCACGCCAGGACGGCCTCGTCTAAACAACCTCGCCAACGTCCGCCAATTGTCCTGCCATCGAGACCACCGACGCGGCGCCGCCCTTCTTCGCCAGTTGAGCGCTCCCTGGCGACAGGCTTTTGCGGACAACCTGCATCCGCTTCCCGCGCCAACCCTGCTGGAGACGACGACGACTACGGCGACGACGGCGACGCCGCGACTAGGTACTTCTCCTGCGACACATCAACGGCTGCCGTTCGCGCCAACGCTCGCCGTTACTATCCGTCGGACCATCTGCTGCCGGCCGCATTGGACAAGACGGGGCCTTTGCGACACAATCCCTGCGGGCTCTGCCCGCCGTTGGCTTGAACCGGCTTCAGTCCGACGAATAGTCTTACACTACGTCTCCCCTTGAGCCCTTGCCAACCGCCGTCGCCTTTCGCCTCGCAACGCAATGTCGGGGACGGAAATGGCTGCCGGCTCGGGCGGCGGCAATAATGCGAGCGAATTCGTGAGTCAACGCCAAGACCAAGACATCTATTTGTGCAGTGCCCGTTTGCTAACAGCGTCTCTAGGTTCGCAAGCTCTTTCGGTAACACATCCTCGCAGCAACCACCCGTCGGCAATATCTAGCAACTGACTTGGATTTAGCATGCTCGAAGACCCGTCTCACCAGGACGTGGCCAGATGGGGAAAGGATGGCGATACTTTCGTGGTGGTAGAGGTATGTTGCCTCGACTGCAACCTGCACTTCCGGCGTGTATGGTGCTGATGTTGGATCAGGGCGAGAAATTCACCAGGTCCATCTTGCCGAAGCATTTTAAGCACAGTAACATGTCCAGCTTTATTCGGCAACTCAACAAATACGACTTCCACAAAGTGAAGCCCTCGAGCGACACCGAATCGTCTAATCCCAACGGAAATGTGAGAGCTCGGCTACGACAGGCTTAGACCGTAGGGCTGTGGCTAACGAGTGCAATGAAAGATCCTCGAGTTCAAGCACCCGTACTTCCGGGCTGATAGCAAAGACGGCCTCGACAACATCCGCCGCAAGGCCCCTGCTCCGAGGAAACCTCCAGCCGCTGAGGACTTCACTACCAGCCAGCATGTCAGCGTCATCTCTGAGCAGTTAACTGCCACTCAGCAGCAGGTACAGCAGCTCCAAGAGCTGTACACCGATGTGTCACAGACCAACAGGCTTCTGGTCAACGAGGTCTTGACGCTGCAAAAAATGCTCAACGCACAGAAGCAGTCGCAGTACGAGATGCTCAACTACCTGGCCCCGTACAATGACGCCAGGAGTCGAGGTCTGATGAACTCGAATGGTACGACCGATGTCGATGACTCGGTCCCGGAGCTGCGCCGGGCGCGAGAGCTCCTCTCGAGCGTGGCGGCTGATTCCGTGGCCGATCGTGAGCTCGAGCGCCTTCATGGCATGTACGGGTCCCCGGCAGACTCGGCCGCCATGATCACGCCCGTCTCGATGCCCATGATGCATGATCCCATGAACGACCTCAGCCGGTATCCCGTATATCCAGTCGGGCAGACTGTGGGCATCGACCCATTCCACTCGGACCACATCCACAAGATACCATATGCCATGCCGAATGAGGGCGCGTCCATGAGCGTTTCTGAACCACCAGCCTCGGTATCTGCCCCGGCCCCGGCCACCGCGACCCCTGCACCATCCACCCCGATGGACAAGTCGACTTCCCTGTGGGGCTCCAAGAAGCCTCATGTCTTTTTGGTCGAGGACGATCCTACTTGCGCCAAAATTGGCATCAAGTTCTTGAAATCCATGGGCTGCGAAGTCGAGCACGCGGTGAGTGACGAGCGCCTTTCGACCGATCCAAGCAAAAGCGTAAATCTGACGTTGGGTCTAGCAAAATGGCGCGGACGCCTATAACCGAGTCAGCACTGTCGGTCGAGATCACTTTGACATGATGTTCATGGACATCATCATGCCGCGGCTCGATGGTGTGTCGGCCACCATGTACATTCGCCAACACTGTCCGTCGACTCCGATCATCGCCATGACGTCCAACATACGACCCGACGAAGTCAATGGCTATTTCGAACACGGTGAGTCGAGCCTTTATGTTTCCGAGATCTTGCGGTTTCGGTTGCTGACGGGGATTCAGGGATGAATGGAGTGCTGGCGAAGCCGTTCACCAAGGAGGGAATGCTGAAGTCGATCAAGACGCACATGGCGCACCTGCTGAAGAACCCACCTGCTCAGCCCGAAGGCGAGAACGCAGGGTACATGATGGGCAATGCCCCATTCATGAATAACAATATCAAGTTCGAGACGTCGACGACGCCGCCCGCCGCCTCGGGCTCGGGCTGGTCCCCCGGGCATATGGCACAGAACAGCGCAGACCAGTGTTATGGCTTCATGAACGGGGGCAACCAGTACGGCATGGGCCGGCAAAGCTATGGTGCGCCCATGGACTCTACCTCTGGCCGCATGTCGGACCACGAGAGCCCGCCGGGGAAGCGACAGCGGATGAGCGCGCCACAGGGCAACTATGGCTGAAGTCTGGAGGGCTTGCAGCGTGTGTGCAGAACCGGGCGTAGTCCTCGTCTGGCGGCTCGTCGGTGTTGGTGAGCCTGGGCAGGGATAACGTTAATGGTGCCGCAGGGGCGGTCAAATAGGCTTGGGTGGTTCACGGATCTGTCCTGCAATTCGGGTTGATGCGAATAGTCCGACGGGCGGTTGAAACTTGATTTGGGTACTGAAAAGGCGATGTATTCGCCAGGATTGGGCAGCAAAGAGCTTGCAATACCCTCGGGAATCTGGGGACTCGGATCGCATTATGAGATGAACAACGGTCTTGGATACCCGGGCTTTTCTATAGAGAGCCGAGAGGCGGAGCACCCATAGCGTCATATTAGTGACAGAGGATCACAGTAATGGCCAGACTGGCGGGCCTTACCTTTTCCCAGAATAAAGGCAGGCATTTGGCCAAAGTTGACGAGAGCGGCGATCCCCAGCGGTGTGCTGAAGTCGCACGTGGCGATGACTGGCGGCGAAGCTTGCATACCGCATGACGGGCGGTCATAGGAGACGCCGAGGGAATGTAGAAATGACAGACGCAGAAGAGGTGGGATGGGAGGAAACGACTCATATAACGGCCTTGACGTGGCGCGCCTCCTGGGCCGGACCCCGGCCCCGGGCTGAGAGTCCATCGAGGTCTCGACCGGATCGCGGGCGGGGGTGCTTCGGAGCTTCGGGCTGCGGAGGAGAGGTGGGGGACAGGGAAGGAAGGGAAGGGCGCAAGAGGAGCGAGTTATTAGCCAAGGGAGAGCTGTGCCAGGGCCCGGGCTCGGCGGGGGCCGGGACCGGGCATCAGGAGGATTGTAAAACGAGAGACGGCAGCACGCCTGGGAACTCTGCCAAGGCAACGGAAGGGGACAGTGCATGTTGGACGGGGCAGGAAAGGCGGGTTCGGCAGTTGGCTGTTGCACTGCTGTGCGAGTACGAAGAACTTCGTACGAGTAGTCGTGTCACAAGGGAGGCAAGGGGCTCAAGGCCCGAGGCCAACAACGACTCCGTGATTGATAAGGTGATGTCATGGATGGTAGTACACCATACAGACTACGCACACAAGTGCGACCTAGACGGGATGGGACGCCCCACGGCAAAACAGGATTAGAGGCCTTGGCAGCGAATGGCTGGAGGGATCTAAAACACAGTCGTGTCTGAAGGGAGCGTGCATCGAGGCCCATGGGATAAAATTACCTAAACGGGCGTCAGTTGCACCCGAGCTTGTGAATACATGCGGCGTGCCTGAGGCTCAGCCAGGCGATTTTGCGAGTACGCGAGGTACCACCCCACGGGGTCAAGCCGGCTATACGGTGCCGAGCGCGTTGCTCAGGGCATGGGCGAGTGTGAGGCCTCTGTACTGTTGCAGTAGCAGATGTTGCACCCTTTCTCGAAGGCTATCCAGCAACGCGACAAGAGATGCAGTTTGTGACCAGAACTGTGTTAGTTGCTAGGATAATAGAAGGAAAGCAGGTACGGACGACCTCCACTCTGGGGGCTGCCGTTGACGATGACGGAGGGGTGCACTTCGGAGTAATTGTTACTCCGTAAATTCGCTTTACGCGACCCCAGACGCGTCTCCCCGACGCGTTGCATCTCCTGCGCACCACCCAGCGCAGAGCCTCGTGCATTTCCACAGCGACCGCGACGTGCAATTCTGCGGCTCAGCAAAGTCGCCAGGAACTCCGGCACCAACCATGCCACATTCAGTCACCGCAGAGTCCAGGTCGTCCCCCGACGCGGTCAAGGACGAGCCCATGGAGGAGGACAGCGGGATCCCCAGCACCGTTGGCCCAACGGCAGACGCCGACCAAGACGTCGACATGGACGGCGCGACGGCACAGGACGACGCCGATGCCGCCCCCGAGGCGGGCAAACAGGGGGTCAAGCTGGAAGAGCTGTTTGTCGATGTCGACTCCGACGACGAGTTTCCCAGCTCGGCGCCCGTCAAGGAGGAGCAAGCGTCTAGCCCGCCGGCCAGGCCAGCGTCGCCAACGTACGTGACGCGCCCTCGCCTCCCCGAAAGGAGCCACACCGCTGACAAGAGCGCGCGCATAGTGATGCCACGGCGTCGAAGGCCTCGGACCCCGAGGTCATGCGCAGCTTCTACCAGCGACTCTTCCCCTGGCGACAGCTCTTCCAGTGGCTGAACCACAGCCCCATGCCCACCAACGACTTTGGCAACCGAGAGTTTGCGTTCACCCTCCAGAACGATGCCTACCTGCGTTACCAGTCCTTTGCGACGGCAGACCTGTATGCGACCGACGAGACCCGTGCTGCCCGCCTCTCCACCCTTCCTGCTAACACGTCCTGCTCTCCAGCCTCCGGAAAGACGTCCTCCGCCTCAACCCCTCGCGCTTCGAGATCGGCCCCGTCTACACCATGAACCCCCGCGACCGCAAGACGCTGGGCAACACGTCCGCGTTCAAGCCCCTCGCCAAGGAGCTCTGCTTCGACATCGACCTGACGGACTACGACGACATCCGCACGTGCTGCGACAAGGCCAACATCTGCAACAAGTGCTGGGCCTTCATGACCATGGCCATCAAGGTCGTCGACGCGGCGCTGCGCGAGGACTTTGGCTTCCGGCACATCATGTGGGTGTACTCCGGGCGGCGAGGCGCCCACGCGTGGGTATGCGACAAGAAGGTCCGGAGCCTGGATGACCAGAAGCGCAGGGCCATCGCGGGCTACCTCGAGGTCGTCCGGGGCGGCGCGCAGAGCGGGAAGAAGGTCAACGTGCGGCGGCCGCTGCACCCCCATCTTGCGTATGCCGTTCCCCGAACCCCGATCACCAAGTGTAACCGAGTGCTGACGTGAACCCCCCGCAGCCGGAGCCTCGACATCCTCAAGGCCCACTTCCAGGAAGACGTGCTCGAGGCGCAAGACCCTTGGGCGTCGAGCGAGCAGGCGGAGAAGCTCCTCCAGCTCCTCCCCGACCGCACGCTGAACGACTCGCTGCGGCGCAAGTGGGCAGCGGCGCCCGGCCGCGCCTCGACGTCCAAGTGGGCCGACATCGACGCCATGGCCAAGACGGGCGCGAGCAAGAACCTCGACGCCAAGGCCCTGCTCGAGGCCAAGCAGGACATCGTGCTCGAGTACACGTACCCGCGGCTCGACATCGAGGTCAGCAAGAAGCTCAACCATCTGCTCAAGAGCCCCTTTGTCGTGCACCCGGGCACCGGCCGCGTCTGCGTGCCCATCGACGCGCGGAGCCTCGACGAGTTCGACCCCCTGGGCGTGCCCACGGTGCAGGGGCTGCTGGCCGAGATTGACGCGTGGAAGGACGACGGCGGCGCCGGCGGGGACGGGAACGACAAGGACAAGGACAAGGGCGTGGCGGACTGGGAGAAGACGAGCCTCAGGCCGTACGTCGAGCAGTTTCGGGCGTTTGTGGCGGGGGTTATGAGGGACGAGAGGGACGGGCGGGTGAAGCGGGAGCGGGACGAGGAGTCCATGGAGTTTTGAGCGATGGGACATGACGCTGTATATGACTTTTGGCTTGGGGCGGGATATCTGGCTGGCGTAGTCTTGTACAAGACGGGTTCATTGTGGTTCCGCTTCCTCTGGGACTTTATCCGCCTCCTTTGCTTCCGCTTCCCCCGTCTCGTCCTCAGCACCATCACCCGCCTCCTTGTCTTCTGATCCTCCCGTCTCGTCCTCAGCGCCATCACCCGCCCCCTCCGTCTCGTCCCCAGCAGCATCCTCCTCCTCACCCGCCTCGTCGCCGATGAGCTTGCCCCCCTTGCGCTTGGGGATGACGGCCACAAACGCCTCGCCCCAGTCCTCGCACTCGAGCCACCGCAGCATGATCTCGACGACGTGGTTCGTCGCCAGCACCTGGCGGCTCTGCATCACCATGAACTGGCCGATGGGCAGGCGCGCGGTGCGGATGCCCAGCGCGCGCGCGCGCCGGTAGCACAGCCCCTTCTCGCGGTTCTTGTCGACCAGCCCGCCGACGACGTAGCTCGTGTGCGGCTCGAGGCGCTGCAGCGTGTACGGCGACTCCGACGTCAGGTACACGACGTCGCTGTGGGCGGCGTCGAGCGCCGGCGCCGGGCCCGGCAGGGGGAACGGGTCGCGCGCGTCCCGCTCCCACGCGACGAGGCTCTCGTCGTCGAGGCTGCGCCGCAGCGGCGCGATCATCTCCCCGCCCGCCTCCTGCATCCGCCTCCGCGCGCGCTCCGCCGCCGCCAGGAAGTTCCCCGGCTCGAAGCCGACGCCGCGCCAGTTGGCGTGCTGGCTGCCGAGCGCGGTGGCGAAGCGGCTCTCGATCTTGCCCTGCCAGCCGGCCAGCCACAGGTGCGCCTTGTACTTGCCGTTGCGGTTGTCCGAGTAGCAGCGCGTGACCTGGTTGGACAGCGAGACGCGCTCCTTGTCCGTCATGTAGCGCTCGAAGTCGCAGTCGACGATGAGCGCCACGGGGACCAGCGTCGCGGGCGCCTTCTTGGGGAACACGGTCGCCGGGTCGGCACCCTCGGCGAGGAGGGCGGCGCGCTGCCCCCGCAGGCGCTCCTTGCGGTCGTGGCGCTTCTCCTTGCGGCGCTTGCGGCGGTCGTGTTTGCTGTCCTCCCACTCCTGCTGCTTGCGGAGGCGCTTGAGGGCGTTTTTGGACATGGGCGGTGCCGGGGCCGCGGGCTCGGCCGTCGAAGCGGTAGCATCCTGGGCGACGGCGACGGCGGTCTCGGCTGGTTGATCCTGCATCTCGACTTCTTGTGTTTGGGCCTCCGGGGCCTCGTTCGCATGAGAACCTGGCCGAGGCTCCGCCGCCTCGGTCTTGACGGCGGGGACCTCTGCGGAGCTCATGGCGAGAGGCTCCGTCGCGAAATCGACGTCCTTGTCCAGCCCGTTCAAGATGCGGACGGAGTGTATGTACGGGGCAGGGCAGCCCCAATGACACGGGCCTGCACTGATATGCGCCCGCGATGAGTTGCAGTTTCCGCGGATGGAAGCTCTGGAATTGCTGCTAGGAATGGGAACAAAACCGGGCTTCTACTCCCCGTAAGGTGTCTCGACTTGTGAGCTTCCGCGGGGGGTCGTCCTCGAAGCAAAATCTCATGAGCATGATTTGACGTCCAGCTCACACGGCCTCGCCCAAAAAATGTTAGTGGGGGAAGCTCAGCAGCGGGGCCAGACGCCCAGCCAGCCAGAAACAATGGAGCCAATCCGCGTTGCTCAATTGCCCATTGCCAATGGTCACGTGAACCTTACCTCAGCAGCCCACTCCCTCCCAGCTGGCTCGGTTTGATGATTGATTGAACCACGAACGTCCCAAGGCAAAACAGCTCCTCCTCCCCCCGTCATAGCCAGCCCCGACGCCGCCATGGATCGCCAGACGAGCCCCAGCCCCAAGGCTCTCATGGAGGAGTCTGACCAGCCCTACGTGCCGCACGACGTTCTCGACGAGACGGCCAAGACGGCCCTCGTCGGCCTCGGCAGCGGCTTCTTCCTCGCCGCCATCCAGAACGCCCTGTCGAAGCGCAACGTCGGCGCCATGAGCGTCTTCACGCGCGGCGCGCCCGTCATCGGCATCTGCGGTATGGATTGCCCCCAAGACACGCGTGCGTGCGCGGCGCCAATTGGCGCTCGCGGAAGCGGCGTTTCGCTAACTGGCTTGCAGCCGCCGGCCCGGGTGCCTACGCCTTCTTCTCCCGGGCCATGATGAACCTGCGCGAAAAGGACGACGCGTGGGCCGCGGCCTTGGGCGGCTTCATGTGCGGCGGCGTCCTCGGCCTGCCCTGTACGTCTTGAGAACCGCGCCCATCCCATTGGGCCACCCGTCCCGCGGCCGATTGCTGACACTGTCGCAGCCCGGAGGATGCCCGTCGTCGTCGGCCTCGGCGCCCTCGTCAGCACCATACAGGGCTCGCTGCACTTCCTCGGCGGACGCATCGACAGCTTCAAGAAGGAGGACGACGAGTTTGAGCGCAAGGAGAGGCTCCGGCGGACGACACGCGTGCCCATCGAGCAGACGGTCGCGGAGATTGGAGAGGGACGAGGTGAGCCCATTTTGTCTTGGGAGGGCGGGATTCATGACGTGCTGACTCTGGACCAGGCATCCGCCCCCCCGGCTACGAGGAGCGGAGGCGCGAGCGGATCAAGGAGGCGTACGGGTTCGAGATCAACCCCGTCAGCGCGACTGTCGAGGGCAGCCAATAAGCCACGGGCGACGAACCGATACACCCGTCGAGAACATGTACATACCTCTTCTGGGGCGGGGGAAGAGCTGCCACTACTAGAGAATTGGAGTTTCCTTGTTTGACGCTTACGCCATGTCCTCGACGCTTCGCCAGTCTGACCAGCCACACTCACATCTCAAGCCTTGAAACGATGAAAGAGCTGTTGATGCGTGGCCGTCTTTTCTAACCGCCACAACTACTGATTCCCTCCCAGTATATCCCGCGGATTGCAATCCCACAACGCCTGCTATTGATAGATATTATACACTTGTTCCCCAGATCGGTGTCCCCCTCGGCCGGTTCACAGGGCCTTGACGGATTGGAAAAAGGGATTGGCCAGCAGCTTGGAGTCGGCGGCCACGAGCTCCTTGAGCTTGGCGACCTGCTCCTCCGTGGTCATCTCCCCGCTCCGGACCTGGTCCTTCCACCGTACCAGCAGCTGCTTGAGCATGGCGCTACCCTCCTCGACGTCGTCCTTGTTGTAGCTCAGCGCCAGGTCCTCGTGCTTGCTGGTGAAGTCCTCGAGCTCGTCGGCCTTGCGCTTGGCCATGCGCACGACCTTGTCCGGGAAGCGCACCAGCTCGGCGACGTGGATGCCGAAGCTCTGGTCGCAGATGCCCGGCTCGACCTTGTACAGCAGCGTCACCTCGCGCTTGGCGGCGCTGTCGTCGTCGCCGGTGCCGCTGATGTGCGCCGTGACGTGCAGGTTGGTGACCTGCGGGTGCTGGTCCGCCAGGGCCGTCAGCTCGTGGAAGTGCGTGGCGAACATGGCGAAGCAGCCAATCTCCTTGACGATGTGCTCCGAGATGGCCCACGCGAGGCCGAAGCCGTCGTACGTCGAGGTGCCGCGGCCCAGCTCGTCGATGATGATGAGCGACTCGGCCGTGGCCGACTTGAGGATGTTGGCCGTCTCGAGCATCTCGGCCATGAAGGTCGACACGCCCTTGAGCTGGGAGTCGCTGGCGCCGACGCGCGCGAGGATGGAGTCGAAGATGGTGAGCTCCGCCTCGGCGCAGGGCACGAAGCACCCGACCTGCGCCATGAGGGCGATGACGCCGGCCTGGCGGATGTAGGTCGACTTGCCGCCCATGTTGGGCCCCGTGATGATGAGGAACGAGGACTTGTCCCTCGTCAGGTCCACGTCGTTTGTGATGAACTGGACGTCGTCCTGCAGCTCCATGCAGGGGTGGCGCGCCCCCACGAGCCTGGTCTGACCCTCGCCGCGGGGATGCATCTTGGGCCGCACGTAGGCCTCGGGGGCATGGACTGAGGTGTGCGCGAGGGAGACGATGACGTCGAGGTGGGCGAGCACGCCGGCCAGCCTCTCGAGCACGGGGCAATACGAGGATGCGACGTTGACGACCTCGTTGACGAGGCTGCTCTGCGTGCGGTTGTAGTTTTGCGACAGCTGGTCATGCTCGCGGCGGTAGGCCTGCATCTTCTTGGTAGTAAAGTAGACGCCGTTCTTCTGTGTCGAGCACTCTTGGTACTTGGACTTGTTGCGGATGCTGCCCGCCTCCTGCCTCGTCAGGCGCATGCACACGCCGTGGACCTTGTGGTTCGTCTCGAGGAAGATCTTCTTGTCGGCTTCCTGGCCCAGATCGCTCGCCGTCTCCATGAACTCTTCTCTGATGTCGCGGTCCAGCTGGTCGAGCTTCCTGCGGATGATCCGCAGGCTCTGGTCGTATTCGGACTTGATGATGTACTCGTGTCTGTCGAGGGCATTGAGGTCAACCGTCTGCTCCACCATGTCCTGCAGCTTGCCTAGGCTGTCGGAGAGGTCGCGCAGCTTGGAGGTGTACGCCTCGTCCAGCGGGTCGCGGTAGGCCTCGTCCATGACTCCCTCGAACGTGCCGATGAAGCCGGGCAGTCGGATGACGACTTGATATGCCCGCACGACGTCCTCGAGGTTCGCCTTGCCACGCTGGAACCGCTTCGACAGGCGATAGAGATCCGGCACAGAGCGGAGGTGCTCCTCCTGCAGCGTTTGGCGAAGCTCGGTATCGTTGAAGAAGGCCTCGACAAGCTGCTGCCGCTTCTCTATTTCCTCCTTGCTCATCAGGGGTTGCTTGAGCCATTGCGCCAGTAACCGACTGCCGACCGGGGTTTTGCAGTGGTTTAGCACGCCGTAGATGCTCATCGTCTTGGACCCGTCCCGCGGACCCGGCATGAGATTCAGAGCCTTGAGGGCGGCGGCATCCAGCTTCATGAAGTGGGCTAGGTCGTGCTGATACAGCTGGTACTGGCCAAAGTTGGAGGGGTCCTGCAGGACGCCGAGGTACTTGATGAGAGATGCCGCGGAGCCCATGGCGAGCTTCAGGTCCGTCTGGGGAAGCAGGGCAGCCGACTTCTCGTCCTTGAGCAGGCGCGCCAGGTCCTGTTCGATGTCGCGGATGCCAAAGTCTCCCGCGGGACGCTCAGCGATGGCTGCGCCGCAGTTGCCGATGATCTGCCTCAGCTTGGCCAGCTCCGGGTCCTTGTCCTTTTCGCTTCTATCGATCTGCACAATACATTCCCGGACGCCAAGCTGGATGAGCAGGGATTCGAAGTTGGAGTACAGGTCGTTGTCGAGGAACTCGCTGACGCCCAGCTCGCGGACGCTGGCGTCGGCAAAGCAGACACCGATGCTCCGGGCCTCGGACGCCTTGGCCGAGATCTTGACTGCCATGATCATGGGCGCGGAGTCGATCTGGCCGCCGAGGTCGTCCTCCACGTCCTGCAGGTTGCCGGGCGACGCCTGCTTGACACACTTCCAGTTCATGCGACCGTTGGGGCTCTCCCATATCTCGATGCGCTTGCCGAGCTTGAAGAGCGCCTCCCTGAGGAACTGGCGGAACACGGTAATGGTCATTGTAACGGACGGGAGGCCGGTGTGGTCGTTCCGGCCGAGCTGCCTGACCACAGAGGTCGTCTTGTAGACCTGCATGTTGTTAGGAGTTTGGGCTTCTGGAGGGCACGGGGGGCATTACAGTCTTGGCGATGAACATGGCATCTTGCCCGTGCGACGTGTACCAGTCTCCTCGATCGAAGATGCGTACCGTGTCGTCGCCGACGACAGGTAGAGACTTGAAGAAGCGGATGAAGCCGCCCTCGTCGTCGAGCTGGCGCAAGGGTATTAGCGACGGGTGCAGTTGAGGAGGATGAGTAGCGACATGCCTTCAGTTCCGGTCTCGAAGCCATGGTGAGCGGCAGCCTCTGCGCAGCAATCGATCGGGGAGAGATGTGACGCCGCTGAGAAGGGGTGCAGATGATGCTGGAGTCGCGTGTTGAGCCCGCGCCGCGCTGGGGAGACGCGTTTCTCAATTAAAGGCGGGTGGCTGACGCGAGATGCTGTGGCACGTGCCCGCACCGCCACATCTTGTGCCCATTTTGGGACTGAACATTCAACATAGCAAATCACTTAGTTCAGGTATCGATGTGCAACAAGCACAGGACCAGAACGCTCTGGAGCTTACGTGTTCGGCACAGCGCCACGCGGCTTGAGCTATCTCGTCGAGCCTTGGACTCGAGTTGACGCAGCAAAAGAGAGATTCAACTCGCTCACAACTCGTCGTTAGGGCATTGAGACTTCAACCACTTCGTACCCTCTTTTTTGACTTCATGCAACGGCGCCCACAAAACAGCCGAGACCCGGATGGGCTATACGAAGTACTCGCGGAGGGCAACCTGCTGACAACTCTTTTTCCGTGATCTATTTCTCCGATGTCCGACTCTTGCGTCCTCTCTGACACATACATACACACACATGGTCGGATGATGGCCGCATAGTCAGCTCCGCCGCAAGGTCGCAACCGGCGAGCCGACGGCGCCACCCCGAAGCACGCCCGTCTGCCCCCCGGCCGTCAATATTGCGGTGGAGGAGCGTAGCAGCACAGCCGCCCGCCCATGCGGGCTGCCGCAACCGTCGTCTCGCCGTGGAACTTTGCGCGCGAGGAGAGCGGCACGGCGGGCCGGTACGGGGTTCGCCTGCAGGTCAGACACGCATCGAGCATGTACGAGCATGCAACGCTCTGGCGAAGACGAGGAGCCGTATCCGGTTGCTCGGGGGACTGCTGGACGCTCCCTCGAGGGCCGGCACGGCGAGACGTCCGCCTCGATGACTTACATGAACCGGCTCCGTCGCGATGGCCCGCGTCATCATCCGGCCTGATACGCGGCCCGCAGGCCATGATGCCACGCCCTGAAGAACCCTGAGAGCCAATGAGACGGCCGCGTACCCCGTCCGCGAATCCAGGCAAATCGCTCTCTCTCCCTTTCGCAGAGAAGCGGCGTGGATCCGCCTTGGCTGCATGGCCGTTGGGTGCCATCAGGGTGCCCGGGGTTCAGCTCAGAACGGGCCATCAGGGTGCGCCCGTGGGCGCTGACCTCGCCAAGCCCGCATCCGCGCAGCTCGCTCGCCTCCGGAGCGGCGCGGGACCCAGATTTCCATCAGGGAGAGGGGAGACGAGCGATGCGGGAGAAAAATCAGTGCATGGCGTTGGCCGTCGTCTCCTCTGCCGCGGGCGTTTATAACAGGCCGTGGGAGTGCAGGCCTCGTCTCTTCTGCACATGCTCTCGTTTTCTCGCTCCGTGCAAGGCTTGAGACAAGACGGAGAGAGACCAGACATTTCATAAACTTCTTCTGTGCAGACTTAAAGTGGGCGCCTTCAAGCTTTATTCTAAGCTTAAATCTGCCTGCAGCCCCGGCACGCAGCCAACACACGGCTATCACGGCACGCTTGCCTTTTTTCCTCTCCCAAACAACCACCGTCACGGCTATCACGGCATCCGAGGACCGGGAACCTGTCACCAAACATGCACGCCAACCTGTGTGCGTGCCTCGCCCTGTGCGGCCTCGCCGCGGCAGACCTGCTGCCCCGACAGACGCCTGCGCCTACGACCACCGCCGCTTCCGCGCCCGAGGTCACTGCCATTACGGGCTGCCATTTCCACGGATCGCAGTTGTATGTCTCCGATGGGCCGTCCGCACACTTGAGGACGGAAACAGCGTGCTGACGCGGAGGAACAGGTTCTGTATCGCTGGAGAGACGGAGTACCTGGTGCAGTCGACGCCCACGCAGACCACAGACATACCCGCGCAGTTCACGGACTGCCACCACCATGGCTCCGACATGTAAGCGCAAGAGCCCACGCGGCACCACCTACGAGCGGTTTACTAAGTGACTGGCCCAGGTTCTGCATTGGCCCGGACGGCGAGGACGTCGAGGTCGATCCCCAGACTGACGGCGCCGAGCCCGGCGGCCAGGATCACGACCACGACAAGGGCAGCAAGAGCGACCCCAGTGCCAACAAGCACTGCCATTTCCATGCTGGCGTCGAGTAAGACCTTTCCCCGTTCCACGTGCAAGTCTCCCCCGGGCACAACTAACCCTTGAAAAGGCACTGCGTAGGAGGCGACGAGAAGGAGGGCGCCGCACCCCAATGCGACACCACCAAGCGCGACTACAATGTCGGCCTGCGAGTTGGCCTCCTCTTTGCCATCCTGGCCACCAGCGCCATCGGTACGTGCTCGTCGCGCTCTGGTCTGTGAATCCGTCACGCCGACTAACCACGACTCGCTAGGCGTCTTTGGCCCCATTCTCCTGCAAAAGGTCATGCCCAAAAAGCTGAATCTCGCGTTCATCGTGCTGAAGCAGTTCGGAACCGGCATCATCATCTCCACAGCCTTTGTTCATGTAAGTCGTCGCCGTGTCAATACTCGGCCCTACCGCCCTGCCGACAGCCGCTAACGTCCGGGCAGCTCTATACCCATGCCTCCCTCATGTTTGGCAATAAGTGCCTCGGGGACCTGGGCTATGAGTCGGTCACATCTGCCATTGTCGTCGCCGGCCTCTTCCTCTCGTTCATCATCGAGTATATCGGCCACCGCATCGTGCTCTCCAAGACCCGGTCTGCAGCGGCTCTCACCCCCGAGGACAGGGCCAAAGCCGTCTTGTCTAGTGAAGTCGTCTCCATCCTGGTCATGGAATGCGGCATTCTCTTCCACTCGCTCCGTAGGTTTCACCGCATTCATCTTCTACCGTCGAGCTGCAGAACCTGAACTGACACTCCGTGTTCCAGTTATTGGCCTGACCCTCGTGGTTGCTGGCGACTCCTTCTTCCTCACCCTCTTCGTCGTCATCCTCTTCCACCAGATCTTCGAAGGCCTCGCTCTCGGCACCCGAATCGCCACCATCGGCACACACGATCACGGCGAAGTCATCCAGAACCACGGCCCCACCCGGGACAACGCCCAAGACACCGACAAGTCGGCCAATAGCCCCACCGAGGAGACTGCCGGCGTCATCTCCACCGCCGCTCCCCAGTACGGCCTGTCCATGAAGAAGAAGCTCAGCCTCGCCGCCCTGTTCGCCTTTGTAACCCCCATCGGCATGGCCATCGGCATCGGCGTCCTGCACAAGTTCAACGGCAACGACAAGACCACCCTCATCGCCATCGGAACCCTCGACGCCCTCTCCGCCGGTATTCTCGTCTGGGTCGGCGTCGTTGAGATGTGGGCCGCCGACTGGATGATCGGCTCTCACGGCCACAAGGCTGAGCTGGCAGAGGCCAACATGCTGACCGTCGGACTCGCTGGAACCGGGCTCGTGGCGGGTCTGGCCCTGATGAGCCTGCTGGGCAAGTGGGCCTAAGGGGTCGTCGACAAGCGATGAGTGTTTTACGGATACAATTGATACCCATTCAGTGGTTATACTACTTCGTACAGCCGACCTGAAATGACAGCAAGAGGGGGGATGATGCTATAGGAACTGAAGGATATACGGCAGCACCAATATTTCATGGTGCGGTAATAGATGTGGATCGATGATGCTTTGTATAAAGTCTGTTGACGAAAAATATTCATAGACTAAGAGACTGGTTGCGCAATGGATGATATTCCGTCTCCCTGGGCTGTTCAATGACGGATATTGTGCACACTACAACCCGAAGGTCTTTGCACCTGGTAGCAACTTGGAGTTTCCCGCCTCCACATCCGTCAGCCACCTGCGCTTTTGGAACTTTGTCGCGTTCGTCCGGTTGTAGGGTAGGATCTGAATGCTGGGGGCCTCCATAACGTCCCAGTGGTCCGACAGATGGGGGTTTCCATACGGTCTCAATGCAGCAAAGCGCATGCTGATAGACGAAATCAGCATTTCATCATCAAGTTACCCAAGGGGCAAAGCTCACGTGTAATTACCAGCGGAAATCTGTGTACCGTTGGCAAGTTTTCCAAACCACCAGTGGGCAACCAATCCTCGAGGCACTCTCATCCTCGGAAATGCAACTGTGTCGTTCTTGTCGTTCTGGGCGGGGTTGTACATGCGATACTTGTCCGAGTCTCGGAACGTGGCAGCAGAACCAATGTAGCCGGCTGTTCCTACTCGAGGCGGATATCTCCAGTCTTGCTCGTTCCAGTCGCCATCAAAGATCTTAGACCACGTGAGTTCGTTAGCCAGTGCTACAACAGCGGGTAGGGACAATGCCAATGCTACAAGGACTGGGTGACTGACATCCCATCGCAAGTGAACGCAAGAATAGCCAAGTATGGCTGTCAGGCCGATATAATCGGCCGGGTCTTTCTCGGTATTGAAGGACCAACTGCCACGGATTCATCAGCATTTGATGCAAACATGGAGAGCTCTTTTTGCGTACACCCAACCATTCTTAGTACTCGTCGTAATAGCCTTTAGCTGGAACATGGTGTCGAAAGCTTTCTCAGTATCGTATGCGGCTCCTTGATGGCGTGTCAATAGTTAGTTAGTGGCTCCTGAACATTACGGCAAGTTTGGCACAGCCCTCTTACCTCCGTATGGGATACAGAGCTCTTCCCCGTTGCTTCCCTTTACCCAGATCTTGCCACCGTACAATGGAAGCATATCATCATCAACATGCTTCGGCAGCGCAAACGTGAACCTATGTGTACATCTCAGGTCAGTTATTCATGGATGAGGTTACCAAGTGGTGGCCTACGCAACGGCCTTTTTCTGCCCCGGGCTCACAACTTGAGGCACTGGAAGGGAAACGTTTGGAACAAGCGTCGAGGGCTGAATCAGGTATAGTGGCTTGATGCCGTCATGGCCGTTGTAGATCTCGACAGCGGCCTGCGGCTCAAGCTCGAAGCTGTAAGTGACTCCATGCTTCCCCATGTTGGAAATATCGACCGTCCACTCTGGCTTAAACAGCTCCGTGTCTAGTAGAGCGAACGGCTCGAATGAGAGATGTGTAGTGTACTGCAACACCTTTTGCGCGTCAACTAGGCCAGTTCCGACCTGGAAGGGAGGCGCAGTCTCATTCAGCCGAGCCTCGTTTGCACACCAGGCAACGCTCCGACCGCTCGAGATGATGCGTTTGTTCAAGTACCGAGCGAAACCGGGGCCGTGGACTTCTCGCCCACCATGCTCGCCAATGTAGAGCGCCGCCACGCCCGCAATGTACGGGGCCGCCATGGATGTGCCGTCCTGAGCTTTAAATTGCTGGTTCAAGAAGGTGCTGATCACGCCAAAGCCGGGGGCACCGACATCTGGCTTCATCAGCAACTCGTTGGTAGGTCCCCAAGAGGTGAAGAATGTGGCCATGGGCTGTGCGCTCTGGTCCAAGGTGCTGATCTTCAAGTCCCCAGTGACGTTGACGGCGGCTACCGACAGGACTCCGTGCCCATTTGACGCGCTACCAGAGGCGAATGGGCCGTCCTTCCCGTCATTTCCAGCCGACATGGCCACAACGACTCCCCTTTCTACGATCCGGCTGGCCACGACAGCCCAAGCGCCATCGGTGAAACCATTCTCTAGGTTGACACTCGAGGTAATGACATCGGCCTGCGTGGAAGTCAGTCGGAAGCAGACGACTTAAATACAGGGGAAGCTCTACTCCAGCACCGTAGGCGTCGCAAAAAGCTTGTATAAGAACTTCCTCGGTTGTCCCTTCGTTCTTATACCCTTTGTTAGCTTTACCGTAAGGATCGAAGCAATGGCAAGTAGCCTTACATTCGAAAATACTTTGTAAGCCAGAAGCTCTGACTCTGGGGCCACCCCAATGAGCCTGTACGAAGGCGTCATCAGCATCAGGGAAGTAAAGCAACGGTCTAACAAGCAAATTACCATTCATTTTCTGCGGCGATGATCCCCGCTACATGAGTGCCATGGCCAGCGTGGTCAAGGGGATCGCTGTCAGGTATTTTGGGTAGCACCAGCTCATTGCGATAGTCCCCTATGAGGCATGGTCAGTCTTGTTTCTTCGCAGTGATAAGACAGCTCCAACGGCGGACTTGCATGTGCTTCCAACTAGATCGTAGCCCCCGGCAACTTTGCATCCAGGACCGAAGCATCCACCGAGCTGCCGTTGTCAGCATTGAGCTACCGATAAGGGAAAAAAGCGTACCGCTTGGTGAGTGTAGTCGACGCCCGTGTCAACAATTGCAACTTTTACTCCTCTGCCCCTCATGCCAGCGCCATGGAGCTTGTCCACTCCGGTCCATCGATGCATCGAGTAGTTCAAGGGGTGATCTTGAGGAGCAAAAGCCGGATGGTGGATGACGGGCGGCAGGGGCAGTGCTCTCGCTGGCCAGGCGTTGATGACGCCGTCGATGCTTTGCAGAGTATCCCAGTTTTCCGTATTTGTCTCGATGACTAGACCTAGGAAGAGGTCGCTGCAGTTGAACTCCTTGTAGTAGGGTGCAGCTTCGAGGAACTTTGCGGGTGCATGCCGAGCAACGTTGGCGGCGTTAAAGCCCTGGGGTGCACGTTAGCAGGCATCAGTCTCGTGGTTGACAGAGCAGTCCAACCTTTTTGACCTCGATGATGTACTTTTGAGTGGCACCGTCACCTGTTGCGCCGGGTTCGAGACGGCTCAGCACGCCATGACGTGCCTGGTGTTTAGTTGTGGCGAGAACAGCGCCAAACACCAAGAGGACAAGGCTCCATGAGAGATTCATCTCGTGGCGATGGGCTCAACAGCTTCTCTGCGGCCAAGGAAGTGGCGCTGTCTCGTTGCTATGTCCCCACTCCCCGTGACGATGCGGGCAAAGAAGCCAGATGAGATATGTGAACCAAGGCCCAGTGGTGCGCGGCGCTGATCAAAGGTAGGTAGGCAGCCTCAGAAAGGCACGGTAGCAGTGCCGGGAGAGAGGAATGACTACATCGTCTCTCGAGCAGCAGTGGACGAAGGCGAGAAAGGGACCTCATCACCGCCCGTCTCTTGCCCCAGGTGCTGCTTCCGCTTGGCGAATCTTGGGGTGCTAGACGGAAGGAGGGCCCAAGCTGCGTACTTAACATGCACCTCTCGAGGCTTCACCATCGACGGATTCAACAAAGCAGCTCGAGCCGACTGCGAAACGGGTCCGCATCGTTCGTCGTACAGCATGAACCACTCTCCCGCAGCAGAAGTGCGGGGAGATGCACTGCAAGGGTCGCAGCTCGAGACTCCTCCATCCTGGCCTTGCTTGCTACTGACGATGCTGGGCACGGGTAGGAGGAGGTCATGGTCGTTGCTCTAGGTAGATCCTAAATACCGAGAGTACGGTCATCCATGGGGGGTAACGAGTTGTGGACAAGTGACATGACCTGACCTAGTGCGCATTACTACCGATGCCAGACATGATACCAGAATCGCATTTTCGCCCATGCGTCGTGGCGTTGTCGGTGCCATGGCATCCATTGTTGGACCAAGCAATCAATCCCCTGCCGTCTGATTATACTCCCTGTTGATCGAGACCCCCCCCAGCTCTCCAGGCTATTGTCCAACCCATGTGCATCTCCACTTTCAGGACATCCTTGTCCATAGAACATCAACGGAAAACACGCTCTGCCACTGCAGGAGTGCAGAACCCGCAATGCAGGGGGAACCAACAAACGACTTCGTATCTTCCAGCCCGGCCGCTTCTCGCTTGCTGGCCGCCGGCCGCGATGCAAGTTTGCTGCTACGGCTGGGACCCGACGACGATGCCCGACAGCGGCATCAGACCCTGATCGGCGCTGCTCCATTGGCTCTGCGGAACATGTCTTTGCTAGTTGAAATGAGATGAAATTTTGGGCGTGTCGCTCATTACCACCACCAAGTGGTCCTGCGTCGCGTGGCTTTGGACCTGCCCACTGCAGTCGCATGGATGGAACATGTCCGGTAGGCTGTCTGTACCTACGAAGTACAATGCTCCTACTCCTACTCTGCAGCCCCTGCGTCGGTTGGCATTGCGTTTAGCCGTTGGCCCCCCAGCGCGCCTTCAGGGACTGGCTTGAAAGCCAAAGCTACGACACTGTCGCACGCACAGACGGCGGCATGCCGTCTTCGATTTGATGTCGATTGTTCGTCGGCGTCTCTGCATGCATCTGAATCATCAGAAGCCCCAACTCCAACGCCAATGCAGGCCGATGCATGTTCTCGTACTCCGTATGGAGTATTAGGCTATATCCAGCGCGTATCCTCGAGGCGGTTAGCGCTCGACTAGACCACCTCCATCGCTGCGGGATTCTCTCGTTTTTGACGGGCTTGTTCGAAACCGCCAGTTGCTCCCCTGACTGTTAGTGCCTGACTGGAAGAGACAGCCTCGATACACCCCACTCTGCTTAGCCGCTGCGGGAAGCCCCGACCGTCCTAGGGCACATTGGGTACCTCCCCCGTCACTCCCCGCCATGATCTTATCAGCCGCGAGCAGCTGTGGATGGGTGGCAGCCGTTCGTCTTGGTCACCTCCCCTGTCCCTGCCGCAACCATCAATCAGTCAACCCATCCATCCCCTCCCTTCTCCTCTTCTTCCGCTGCTTCCTTTCCCTCCTTTACCACTGCTCATAGACCTCTGCAGCCGCTCTTCGTCGCTCTTTTTCTCCTTCTCCAAGATCATTGCCGGTGTCGAGACGGAGCTCCGGGTGATTCCCTCTCGTGCCGATACTCTCCTTTATCGCGAGCCGCACACCCAGACACTCAGGAGCCCACGGTCCGGAAGCAAGCGACCAACCAACCAGCAAACAACCTCTCGACGACACCCAGGTGCACGACACTTGGCATTCGGCGCAGCTTCAACCACCTACGGACCTCGAACTGCGAGTCATCGACTCTGTTGCACCCGCGTGCGTCTCTTGCGAACCTAGCACCTTGGTTGGACACCTACCTCCTCCGCCGTCTCCCGCCTACCAACGTTACTCTGCCGCAGCCATGGGCCAAAGTTTCATCGACCGCATCCAGGCCAAGCTGGAGCTCTTCCGGCTTGAGCAGCGCTACACGCGGCGCCGCAATCGTCGCTCCACATTCGTGTCCAATGCCATCTACGTCGACGGCGAGTACATCTACCAGACCCCCAACAGCACCGGCTCCTCCACGGACTCGAGCGCATCCCGGATCGATGCTCTCCACGGCGAAAAGGCCGTGGCAGTTGCCGCAGCGAAGCACACAGCCCACATGGCCTCCACCGCCGCCGAGATCCCGACGCTGCCGGAGCGCAAGCGGCTAAGCCGGTTCAGCTCAATGCCCGGCTTCGGCGGCAGCTTCGGCAAGGACAGACCACAGGTCGTCGAGCGGCGAACCAGCATGATCAGATGAGAGGTGCTACTACACATGCGTGCTCGACAGCATCGATGCGGGGTCGGCATTGTACGATGGCAGCATCGACGGGCAGGGCTTGTCCGCGACGAAAAAGGAGGGGTTCGGGTCATGACTTATTTTACTGCGCATATTGGATGCGCGCGCTTCATTCTCTCACGAACGCTACATTTTGAGCCTCTCATCAGTTCTTTTTGGCTTCTCTCGGCCACATACATGGCATAGCTATCCTCGCTCTGGACATTGGACGGGCAACGGATGATTCATTGGACACTCGGGCGAGACTGGCTGTGATTTCACACGCAGTTCCGGAGGATGTCGCTCTGGGCAATACATAACATATGTACATAGACGCAATAGACGACGACAGAATTGCGCTCGCTCTTCACAACATCATGGCCATTGCCCGCGGTATCGAACGATATGGATCGCACATTGAAGCCACACGAAAGTCGAGCGTCTCACGATGCTAGAGTGGCAATGGCCCCATTGGTTCTGTCTCACCCGGACACGGAGCGGGGCGGTTCATGCAACAGCGAGTGGACGACCTGCGACGTTTGAGATCTGCAACGGCAGCCGTGGGAGACGGCCCACGGGACGGCATCAATCATCCTGGCGGTTGGCGGGACGCGATCCTCGGAATGAGTGGACATGATCTGCTCGGAGGCTTTTCTGACCGGAGGCCGCCAGGGATGTTGTGTTGGTGCGATAGGACGGACTCTGAGAAGCGCCGTCACTGCACTCGACGAGCATGTCTGTGGTGCTAATTATAGAACTCCGACAGTACTCGACGCTCGCACTTCCGGCCACTAATATAATATCAGATAGTAATAGTAATATTTTGCATGGATTGAGCGCTTGCTGGCAAGCCGGCGACTAGATGAAATGCATGTAACCGGCTCTAGGGAAGCCCACAAACGTACTACCTGGGGGCACGCAGTCCAGGGAATGATATCACAAACAGAGGAAAGACAGCATCAAATCAAGGGGGGTGCATTGTGCAAAAGAGTGCATTGTGCAAGGAGTGCATTGTGCAAAGGGGTACTCATCCAGGAACAAGAAAACCAACAAAGCAAACATATGCGCATCGCCATTCCATGGCGCGCTCTCGCCCAGTCAGCACTCCCCAACGCCCTTGCGCCGTGGCCTTGCCCCCACCAACAAGGTATGCATGCATGCCGTCGCTCCTCGAACCCTACGCCGCCAGAAGACCCTCGTACGCCCGCTCTACGGTCCGTCCGCCCATGCCGGGCAGGGCCCGCAGCTGCGCGAGGCTGTCGATGCGCGCGCCCTCGTCGGCCGCCGCCAGCTCCAGGTAGTCGACCAGGTCACGCGCTCTCTTTGGCCCGAAGCCTGTCAGGCCGCGGATCTGCGACAGGTCTCGCGTGTTGACGACGTCGAGGAGCTGTCGTGTGCGCGGGGACGCAGGGCCGGGTGCGGCGTCGTCGGCCGGGATCACCAGCTTGGTGGTGGTGGCCTTGGCCCTAGCCTTCCTCGACCTGCTCTTGACGACATCGGCGAGCGGCTCCTCCTCCACGTCTGCCTCGGCAGCGTCGTGGTAGTCGCAGTCGTTGTCGGCGATGACCCGTCGCCTCCTCTTCCTTTCCGACTTTGGTGGGCTTTGGTACTCTGCATGAACGCCCCCTGAAACACCCAAGCGTGACCGCAGACGCTCAATCTTGCTCAGCAACTTGGCCTGGCCTGGGAAGAACGGCAGCGCCATCTCGTACGACTTGAGTGCGGCGGCGTCGTCACCTCTCTCCTTGTGCTGCCTGGCCGCCAACAGGTACCGGAGCCCGTCCGACTTGGAGTCCTCTCGCCAGTCCTCGTTGTCGATTCGTCGCTCTAGTGCCTCGAGGCGTCTTTGTACGGCATCGCTGAGGTCGGGTTGGACCGACTTCTGCGGTGGAGCAGCCGTCTTTTCGGCCGCGGTCCTCGCTGCCAGGATCTCGCTGACCTTCTTCTCCACCATGGCCTCGATCTGGGCTGCCGACACCGTGACGGACTCTTCTCCGATGGGTCGTGCAACCTTGGTCGGTCTCGGGATGACTTCGTGCTCAGAAGGGCGCTTGTGGGAGCTTCGGCGTGGAACGAGACTCGCGCTGACCGTAGGACGTGCTATGGCCGACGGTTTCGCCTTGTCCGTGTACACGCTGAAGGCTTTGACCGGCTTGGTCGCGTCGGCGGCCTTGGCGGCAATGTTGCTGTTGTGCACGTTGTGTGCATTGGCCAGCGGCCGCAGCGGCTGTCGCGCGACGCCGGCTCCTGACGCCGGGTTCGTTCTAGGAACCTGCTTGAAGACGACCTCGTTCTCAATCTCGCGGACCTCGATTCGCTTTGCCCGGGAGCTGACGTTCAAGCTGCTGAGGGTATCCAGGTGGTAGCTCCGCAGCGGCGCCAGGTTCAGGATCATGATCGTGATGCCGTTGTTCTGGCCCAGCGACAGGATGCGCGTCATCTTCGACTCGCGGTACGGTATCCGCTTGTCTCCGCGGGAGATGGCGTCGATGCACTGGCTGAGGACGAAGAGGCTCTTGTTGATGGCCGCCGACTCCACCAGCCGCTCCTTGTCGTTGTCGGTCCGCCGATTGTCTTCGGAGCCGGCAAGGTCAATGGCGGAAGCGGTGCTCTCCCGAACCGTGCCGCCCGTCGTCTGCGTCAGCTTGACGCGCAGAACTGCGTGACTGCGGCTGCTGTGAGCGTTGAGCTTGGTGGCGGCCGTGACGCGGTTGTTGTTTGCCTCGATGTACATCTTTTCAAAGTCCTTGAGGTCCTCACACGCGCGCTCCGACAAGCCGCAGACGACCGTCCTGCCATTGGCCTCGGCCCGAAGCGGCAGACCAGACGGCGTTCGCTTCTCAATGGGCTCCAGGAGGTCAAAGACCTTGTCGTTGTAGATTTCGTAGTAGGACAGGGTGACTCGCACGGTCGTGTTGCCCTCCGTGTCCTTCATAATCTTCTTGCCCCGGCGGAAGACGCCGCTCAGCAGCCGGGGAATCACCCCTCGGTCCGCGAGCTTGAGCCCCCCTCGCATCGTGTGCGTCTTGCCCGTGCCGGTGACGCCGTACGCGAAGATGGTGACGTCGTACCCCTGGAACAGCGACTTGAGGTGCGGTTGCACTGCGTGATGTTAGCAGTCGGCGGCGTTGCCAGACGCGTCTCCGCGGCCGGGCGAGTGCGCACCTTCGGAAGTAAACAACGTCTCCTGCGACGTCGACCGCTCGTACACGCCATTGAAGGCAAACGAGAACTCCTCGGCCTCGTTCTTGGGGTTCGGGATCTTGACAATGGTGTTGGGCTTGCCCGGCTCCGTGCTGTCGGGGCGGACGATGATGTCCTTGTCGAGCTCCTTTTCCAGAAGCGGGCGGATCCTGGCGACGACGCGGACCGACATGGCGAAACTCAATTGAAGGGAATCAACAAACGACGCAACGGCGCAACGACGCAACGATGCAACGACGCAACGACAAAAGAAACGGCCAATGCACCGCCTACACGCAAGTCCTCCGACGTCGAGGATGAATGATGCTGCTAGTATCAATGTATCTGTGCTCGGCAGGGAACAACTAGCAGCGTATAACCCTACAAGGGTCGCGGATCGTGGATGGCTGGTCCGAGAGCTCCTCGCTTGGCGGTGTTGTCCCAGCAACGGCCTCGCAACGGGCCGGAAAAAGCCGCCTGCGAGCCGGGCCTGGCGCAATTCCTTGGTCGATCCACGACGTCAGCCTGCTGCCCGCCTCCCAAACCGCCGCACGACAACAAAGAGCTCGCGAGAGCTCAGCTTCAGCAGATTCAGCAGCACCATGCGAGGCCCGTCGCCACTGCTGAGGACCGCCCGGCGCCTGCGGCCCCAGCAGCCGGCGTCGTACGTCTGTCGGCAATGCAGAGCCATCCAGATCAGCGCCGCGCCCAGCACCGACGCCCCCGGGGATGGCGGGGATGCCTTTGGAGCTCCCATTGAGACGAGGGACATGGCTGGTATGACGAATAACGCCCTTGAGGAGGCGCGCGTGGAGACGTCCGCGGCTGACAGTTTTGCGTGCGCAGATGCCCGGTTCGAGGTCCTTGGCTCGCCGTACTCGCTCCTCTCCGTCACGCTCTCGGCGTCTCAGAAGCTCTACACGCGGAGGGGCACGCTCGTTGCCGTGGCGGGAAAGCCGGACAACGTAAGGCGGACAGTCTAGGAGGAGAAGTTCACGGACGAAACGGGCTGACAGATCTGGATCGCAGGCGCAATCGACACTGTCGTTGTTGAACCCGCTGACACGAGCACTCCTCGGCGTTCCCTTTCTATACCAGCGAATATCCGCTACGACGCCGATTACGGCCCTCATCTCGACCAAGTCGCCGACGACAACCTTTACGGTTCTACATCTCGACGGCACGACGGACTGGATGGTCGCGCAACGCAACGCACTGCTGGCCTGGACGGGACACACGCTGTTGCTGTCGTCGCGGATCCAGAGGAGCCTGTCGCTCGCGCACTGGGGCAGCACGCATCTGACCGGCCGTGGGCTGGCGGCCCTGTCCGCGCCGGGCCAGATATACCGGCTCACGCTGTCCGAGGGCGAGGAGTTCGTCGCCCATCCCGGGAGCGTCGTGGCCTACTCCGTGTCGAGGACGCCGCCGCAGCCCTTCCGCTTCAAGAGCTCCAGCCTCCGGCTCCAGGTGCCGTCGCTGACGTCCTGGATCCCCGACACCGAGTTCATGAAGAACATGCGCAAGACGGACACGTACAAGTTCCTGGCCCGCACGCTCTTCAGCCTGCGGACCATGACGCGGCGCACAATCTGGGGCGACCGCCTGTTTCTGCAGTTCAGGGGCCCGGCCACGATCCTCATGTCGAGCCGCGGCGTGCGCGTCGCGGATGCCCTGTCCAGCGAGCAGGTCAACGAGATTGCTGACGCGCCGGCCGGCGCCCTGCCCAAGGCTCTTGAGGCGCCTGGCCAGGAGAAGGGGCAAGGGGACACCGAGGCCGCTGTGACGACCGCCGAGCAGGCGCCCAGCGCGGTGCACGTGGCGTCAGTGAGGAGAGACGGCAAGGTGACGTTTGAGGATGCCAAGGACCTGAAGGAGTTTGTGCGATAGATTGCGATCCATACATGTACTCCATACGTAGTCCGTACGCCCCTGGAAGCCGATGAAGTATATTTCCACGTCTGTACCCACATTTCCGGCCGAGTTGAAGATGCAAAACACCGAAGTCAAAATGCCGAAGAGGCTGAAGTGCAGCGGCCCAAAAGCCCGCCTCCGACCGAGGGCAGACGGGCTCTGGCTCTGGGGCAACTTGGCACCGTGATTATGAAGCACGGTTCGGACCCGAGCCCAAAGGTCCCAGGCCGTTGAACTAGGGCTTCCGCTTTCTGATGCCTGCTCATCCTAGTGATGCGTGATGCGCCAAACAAGCTGCAGATCCGGCGCTGCACGCCCTCTGCTGCTCCGAGAGCCGAGCACGTACGCATTCCAGCGCTTCGCCCTTGTCAATCCGTCAGTTTGACGTCCCTGCGACGTCGCTGGGCAGCGGGTGAGCCTGGCCGGAGCTCGCGCCACCGATAATCCCGACGATGGGGCTCAGCGCCGGGGTTAAGGCGTGTCGCACCGGGCTGCGCCGCATCTGGAACTGACTTGTCGCGGAAGGATCTGCGACAAGAGTTCGAGTATACATGCGTGCGGCGAGATGCGTCATGCATTGAGCACTGATGTTTGCATGCCGGAGGCTGGATGCTGCGAGTTGCAACGGAGCGCTGCAACCGTTGAATCAGTGTCGTGATTCACCTTGACTGGGCGAATAAAACCACCACTCAGATCAGACAAATTGCAGCTCAGCGGGCCCGGTTCTCGCGAGCAACCTCGCCGACTTCCCCGGTCCCAGTTCTCCATCCCGCCCTCCGTGTCCCGTCGACAACGTCCCCAACGCTGCTACCCGATCCAGGACCTCCAGACAGCTCCTCTACGCCGCCATGGGCACAGACTGAGCCCACGCCCCAAGCCTGCTGCCCTGAGACGGCCGCAGGACGGCGGGCGCTGGCGTCTAACTCCGACGCCGAGCCAATCCCAGCTGGCCTGATGGCGTTCGCGGAATGCGCTCCACCCCGGGGATAGACACTGGGCGCCCGACGGGCCCTGCCTCGAGCCCCCGGGTTCGGAGACCGAGGGGCAGTGGGATCTGGCCGTTGGGCTGCCGCACGATGGCCCGTGGAGGCTATTGTCCTGGCCAGGGCGCCAGGGCACCGTCTGGCCAGCGTCTGGCCGGTGCTGCTCGAAGCTTCGTAGTCGGGAAGAGGGGGAATTTGTTCATAAATACAGAGCGCGTTCCTCGTTGGCGGATCGAGACTGTTCTGCGTCAACGCCGCGGCTGCATCGAACCACCAACCTGAGATCTGCCTAGCACTTACACGGCCCGTCAACTCTGTCCAAAGCCTTGTGGTGAGCGGGCTAGTGCAGACTAGCGAATCCCGGCAAGCCAGGTTCAGCAGCAAATCGGCACAGCGGCACCCCCTGAGGACCAGATACCGAGCCGTCCCTGCTTGCGGTCTTGCAGATATATATAAAACGGCCTTCCTCCCGGCCAGGAGGAACCCAGACGGTCGCCATGCCGGGCTCAGCGCGATACTCTTTCTCCTCCTCCACCATGCAGGGCTCGAACCTCTCCCTCTCCTCGGCTTTTTCCTCCGTCGCCATGGGGGAAAAGACCCCGGCCGCCAGCAAGGCCTTCTCGGGGCGCGCCGACGACGACGACGACGACGACGACGCCGCGCCGGACCTGGAGCGCGGGCCGGGACCGGCTGCCAAGGCCGAGGCCCCGGCCGCGGCGGGGCCGCCC
>JALHCC010000509.1:0-19427 GCA_024340765.1 Tolypocladium cylindrosporum
TCCCGGAGCCATGGGTGAGCAGCCCCTGAGTAGATCCTGAGCCGGCATCCACAAAAGCGGCGATGCGACCAGGGAGCAAAAAGTCGGGATTCGTGAGGTATAACACAAACTCGATGACAGCCATCACGCTGTAGCGCCGGCAGTGGGTCCGCGACGCACCGGATGCGCAGATGCGCAATGCGCAATGCGCGTGGAGAGGCAGCTATTGAGGTGAGGGGAAAATGTCTGCATCGCAAAGATGAGGCGGAAGCGACTCCCTGCGGGACCAATTGGGCCAGCATACCTGGCTCTCCCCTATTCCCGGGCAGCGAAGTCAACTAGAGAGGTCGCAGGACCGCTGCATCGAACCCGACGTACAGACCGCCAAGGACATGGCCATATCAGTTCCGGAGAAGACCGAGGGTAACCAGAGAGGGGCGGAACGACGGCTCCAGAACCGGCTCGCCGTCTTCCCAAATAGCGTCGGGCTGTGCGCAAGGTATCGTAGATTGCGAGTAGCCGTCCCGCCATTTGCTTCGCACAGCTCTCTCAGGTGGCCGCGAGTGGCGGCTCAGGTATGTGGCCACTCGGCGTAGGGCCCTATCGCCTCGGCGGTTGGCGTCGTACTTCCGGTCTTGTTGTCAGACTTGGTCTGGGATCGAGACCCTTTCCACGACCTCTTGGCCTCCCTGGCGACACGCATGCACACTCCCGAGGGAGGTATACCGCTCCTGCCGATCCGGAAAGGCGTAACTTTTGGGTCTTGTAGATATACCATGTACGTCGATCAGAGATGCTGGCTCATAGCCCTCGTCCAAGGCGCTTTCCTAAGCGCAGTCTGACGCGCCGGAGCCTTGATGGTCTTGTCAACATCGCCCACGGGTAGCATAGGCCCGAAGCGATCTGTCTGCTCATCTTCTGGGCTCGCGCATTGACTGAAGTCCTCGGATGTCAAAGAGTACCGGCTGAACAAGGATGCGGTAGTCTGCGTCGACCTTGCGGTAGACGGTCGGCTCGACTAGTCCGGAAAGCGCTTTGGTGATAGAGATGGAACGTTTGGGGCGCAGGAAGGCGATGTCGTCAAAGTGGTCGAAGTGTGGGATCCCTGGATAGGTGGCAGCGTCCAGCAAATCGTCGTCGAAACCCGAGGCTCCTCGATGCTCGGAATAGGAACATCGGATGCGGCGACAGATGCAAGGAACCGCTAGGTGGGCGCCTTGCGTTGCGACACGTTCTGCCTCTTGAGTCGAAATCGTAGTCGTGGAGGCGTTGGGGGTTGATCCTGGCCCTCGACAGATGGCCCCGGGGTTTTAGGTGCTGAAGAATTAAGCAAGAGGCGGAGCTTCTTTCGCATCAGCCGGGAAATAGGAGCATTGTATCGAGGTGTATGCAGTCAAGGGACAGAGCATCGTATTTGCATGTCAAAAAGGCAAGCGGTCGGAGGCGTGTGGCGTAGCCATCGTCATCGAAGAAGAATTATGTCGAATTTCCGTATGAAGCGGTTTGGACCCGAGATGCCCTATATTTAAAGTCAAATAGAGCAAGTAAACGAGAGTAGAGTCCACGTACAACGAAGTCACTGTGCAGATTGCCAGTCGCGAGGTGCCGGGAAAATTTCTGCATCCCAAGAGCCTCACCTGTTCTGAGAGAAGCAGCGGAAGGTACAAGCGTGTTGCAGGTCTGGACAGGGAGCGGGCTTCGAGTGAGGGGAACCGGGCTGTGCGTCGGTCTCTGCCGTTTGCTCAGGTGTTATTTGTCGTTGCAGGTGCGGGACGGTCTCGATGTCTTGATGTCTTGATGCCTTGATGCCTTGGTGTGCAGGAGGCTCGAGGGCGGGTTGTCGGTCAGCAGACGGCACAGTCGTACCGCCCACATGCCTCTGACGAGGGTCTCGGACACGGATAAAGCAATCCTCTGCTTCACGTTTGAGTGATAGGCATAAATACCTAGGGGCAAACCAATGGCAGCTGGAGAAGCAAATGTATGTAGACCGCCCTCACGCAGGCCGGGAAGGTGAAATCTCGATCCTCCCCACCGCCACACCGACTATCCTCGCAACCACCTCTACTGACGCCTTGCGTCACGAGGCATGTACGAAGCCCCTCCAAGTTGGTGCGGTTCAGGGCGTCCGTCATCATTCACCTTGCAACCGCCACGAGGCAACGCATGTAGTAATGTATACCTCAATTTTCCCCCGTAAAGCCTTCATCTCGATTGAGAAATCCAAGGAGAGAGGATACATTGTGAAAAACGTGTTGGGCTATTTCCCAGAGGCTAGGGTACTTTGTTGAGGATACTTTGTTGAGGACGAAAGACAACACCCAAGGGCCGCAGATTTCTTGCACCGTGCAAGTCAAAGCGAAAGACGGCGAGTGGCAGTCATGGCCAGCTCGAAATGGGAGGGAGAGAGCCAAGATTGACTTTCTGCAGCTATGAAAGCACATGAACGGATGATCGATACGAGGGACCATCTTTTCCAGGGGCCAGACGCCTCTGCTATGCTTTGACAGTCCTCCAAGGCCCTGGCTGTTCCTCCACGATGGCAACTGCATGGACATCCCGCTACTCACCTGCTTCTCTATGAAGCTGATGTAACGCGGGTTGGTGGCGTTAGACTTTGCGATTGAAGCTTCACAGTCATCAATGTGATGTGGCGGTTGTGCGGTGAATGTGACATGATGGGTCTTGCCTCTTGGTCTAGGGTATTGCGGATCGATGACAGACTCTCCTCCCTTATTTCCATGTGGCCTCTGTTGCCTAGGTACCCGGACAGGTCGTCTCTTCCGGCTTGGCCCCCTTGAGGTCCACTGCTTCCTCGGCCAACAGCTGCTGCCTACTCGTACGTTCTCTCTATCCAACAAAGTGGCCCCCCTTCGATCTACCTTGCATTTTTTGCATGTTCCTCGCCACTATACACTCTCTTACTCTGGAATATCCTCAGACTGGTTCTATTACCTCTACAACGGACTCGGGAGAGGCCATTCGCTGCCGCCGCAGTATTTCACAGCACAAAGGCGGCCTTCCTCATATCGTATAGACTACCAGGCTTTTCGACACATCTCCGGCATCCTATCCCCTCCATCACATGGATCCCGGCACGAAAAACATCATTGTTGATGGCGACTTCAATTTCCTGAGCCTCGATGACCCTACACACGTCGTACACAAGAACGCGTCGCGGCCACAGTTCGCTCGACGACTACAATACGGACGAAGCAAGGACAACCCCTCGGATGGACGGCTCGGCAGACGGTCGAATACGAAATCTGCCTTGCACTCCAAGTCGACAGGAACGATATACACCCGCCTCGGTCGGATATTCCAAGACCTCTTCTTCGTGGCGACGCGCCATGCCATGGGATACACAGGTGCACCTGAGTGGCATTGAACAGAACCACCCTACGCCCTCTCTGCGACGCGTCCTCGGCGTTGTTTTTGCGGCCAGCCCAGCGTCTGTTTTTGGTCCATTTTCGAAAGAGATCCCTGAACGAGCTGAGCGAGAAGCCATGCGGCGACCAGGACATGTTCGTGGCGGGCCTTGGCCTCGATCCTGAGCCTCTTGATGGGGTGCTTATGCCCAAAGGATACTGTGTTACACAGGGCCGTCTGCGCGCGGAATGCTTCCGACACGGTCTCTTCGGGGACTTGTCGAAACACAAGACAGCAGGAGACGCCCATCGGTAATCGGCTGGTCTTCCAGCCATCATTCTCTATACATACGACTTGGTCCCCCTGACTCAGGCGTTGATACGGGTCGCATACAGACCAGGTGGGGTGGGCTTGGGTGCTCTTCGGGGACTATCGAAACTCAAGACAGCAGGAAACGCTCATCGGCAATCGGCTGGTCTTCCAGCCATCATTCTCTATACATACGACTTGGTCCCCCTGACTCAGGCATCGACACGGGTCACGTACCGCGAACGGCATCCGAAGACTCGCATGCAGACCAGGTGGGGTGGGCTTGGGTGCTCTTCAGGAACTCTCTGGCCCTTCTGCCTCTGTTGAGCTGCTTCTCAACCGGCTTCTCAGCCACCGACGCTAATGCAAGTGGCTGAAGCTAGGCCATTCGCATCGCACACGCCGGGCTGCCTCCCGGAGCAGATGATGATGTTGTGATGGCGAAAAGGGGCCGTCGGAGACTTTCGGCCACCCCACAAGCGCGCACGCGCTCAATGTTTATGTGGGGGTGTGAGGACGGTGACGAGAACGACTATTCTATGATGATGATGGGGATGACTATTCTGCGACGAGGATGACGACGACGATGGGGATGACTATTTTGCGATGATGACGAGGATGATTATGGGGATGACTATTTTGCGATGATGACGAGGATGATTATGGGGATGACTATTCTGCGACGATGACGAGGATGATTATGGGGATGACTATTCTGCGACGAGGATGAGGACGAGGATGAGGACGACTATTCTGCGACGATGACGAGGATGATTATGGGGATGACTATTCTGCGATGATGATGAGGATGACATCCTGCGATGAGGATGAGGATGACATCTTGCGATGATGATGAGGATGACTATCCTGCGACGATGATGAGGACGATGATGAGGACGATGATGAGGACGACTATTCTGCGATGATGATGAGGATGACTATTCTGCGACGATGATGAGGACGACTCGAGTCGGCCGTCTTCATGAACATGACTGGCGGCGGAGGGACACGGGGCGGCGGCGCGTCTATATTAGCGAATGAAATGGCCGACCTTGGCCTCGTTCTTGACCCTGACGAGCAACCGGCCCCTTGCCCAGGGTAGCCCGGGGACTGCCAACCCTTGTCCACGAGTTCTGGGGACTGCCAACCCTTTCCTACGAGTCTGGGGGCTGCCAACCCTTTCCCACGAGTCTGGGGAGCTGCCAACCCCCCTTGCCCACGACACGGTCCCACCCTCCACGGCGACGGCACGGCGCATCGAGATCGAGCGCGTCACGACTTGCGAGTTTATCTTTTGAGTTCTGGGCTTTGGGTGCTTGCGCTTTTGGCCTTGCCCTTTTGGGCGGCCCTTTGCGGGTGGTGCGGTGGCGCTCTCGTCAGAGACTGACCGAGCACCCGACTAGGCTGATCGAGCACCTGGCTGATCCAGGCTGATCGAGCACCCGACTGATCGAGCACCCTACCAGGCTGATTGAGCACCCTCCGCCGGGGCGCATGGAAGTATAAAGTCTGGCGTGAGCCGCCCTCGGCCCTCATCCCTGGTCATACTCTTCCTCCTCTCTTCAAGTCATACTTGGTTCAAGACTCGCTCCGCCGACTCTGTCTGGTTGACCCTCGGTTTCAACCATATAATTACTTGACCATAACTACTTGACTACAACTACTTCACTACTACTACTTGACCACAACTACTTCACCACTACTACTTGACCACAACTCTTTCACTACAACTCCTTCACTACAACTACTTCACTACTACTACTTCACTACAACTACTTCACCACAACTACTTCACCACCCCGTACCCACCATGGAAGGCGTACGCTTCCAGTTCCTGTCTTGCCACCGCGTCTGGAGGGACGTGAATGGTCAATGTACCTTTGACCACAGGACAATTGTGTTGCGTCGAGGCGAGCAATACTTCTTTGGGCGCGACGCCCGACGCTCGGGCCTCCTCGACATAGGCCTGATGCAGCTCCAGCGCATACCGCTCGCGCATTTCCGGGCGCCCTTTGCGGCGCCCCTGACCGTGGCACCGGCGGACTTGGCTCCCGAAGAGGCCTTCATCAAAGAACCCGGCCTGGTCGAGTACGGCCTCTGCTCCCCCGCCGAGCAGGCGGCCTTTTTCGTGTGGCAGCTGCAGGAGGCCCGGATCTACGAGCGGCTGCGCTCGTATCCGCACCCCAACATCGGCGCCTACCACGGGTGTGTCGTCGAGGACGGCCGGATCAAGGGGCTGTGCCTGCGGCGCTACGGCCCGACGTTGCGGCTGTTGTTGGCGCGGGGTGGGCTGGGTCGGCGGCAGAAGAGGGCCTACCTGGAGGACGTGAGAGAGGGCGTCGCGCACCTGCACGCGCTCAGGTTGGTGCATGGCGACCTCAACTTGTCCAACGTGCTGGTGGACCCCAGGACGAACCGGGCTGTCATTGTCGACTTCGACGCCTGCGGGGTGGTGGGCGAGCCTGCGTGCCGCAAGGCCGACGCGGTGGACTGGGGCGCGGTCCGTCGTCCAGCGTTTGCTGACCCTGCGGAGGATGAGGCTGCGATACGGCAGATGGAGCGGGCCCTTGATGAGAATCTGGGGGGGGGCTCTGCTGGGAGGGATTGGCGGCTGTCTAACGGGACGGGTTCTCGAGGGTAGCTAGAATACGGCAGGGCATCTAGGCCCATAGAACAGATGGTCCCCGATGCCCACCATGAGCTTCGATGGCCAGAGAATGTCAATGCTGGTTCCGGACCTGCAGACGGGCCCCCTTTCTCCGCTGCGCCCAGTGCCCACGTGTTTTCCTGCACCCACATGGCAGTGAACCATGATTCCCTTTTTCAATCTTTAGCTTCAATCCGCTATTATGGCTACAGTCATAGCTCTTCATCATCGAAAAAATAACTATAGCCCTCACAAGAGGACTGGGGTTGCTGTGATGTACGAATCAGGTACCCCGCTACGCGCTATTGCGCTCAAAGAGGGCATTCCCCCCGGATCCGTACATGGCATCGTTACGCGTTACGCGGGCCAGAAAAGCGCGACCGACCTTCCGCGCGCTGGCCGGCCGCGCATCCTTTCGGACCGCGATAAAAGATTGATTTTCCGACATATTGTTACGACCCAGGCTGACGGGCCGCGGTATGGGCCGGCTGTGCAGGCGCTAATGCAGGCAGCACGGAACAATGGTCAGAACGATGGCCAATGAACGATGGATCGGTGCGATCCAGAGGATCGTCACGATCCAAGGATCATGATGGTCCGAGGGATCGTAATGATCCCTAGGAGGTCCAATGATCCAACCGCAGTATATAGTTTGTTGAGGGCAAAAGAACACACCAAAAGCCGAGTGCAACGGGTGCCGTGTAAGTCATCTAGTCGTGAAAGTCAAGTAACCGTATAAGTCAACTAGCCGTGTAAGTGACTGGCGTGTAAGTGACACAAGTCGTGTCAGTGATATAAGTCGTGCTAATGCGTATAGCAAGCTCGATACAATAGGGCCGTCGTGTCGTGTAAGTCAGGGCAGTAAATGACGAGTGGCAACGATAGCCATTTCTGAAAAATCGGAGAAAAGCCAAGAGTGACATTCTACTGCTAGGATAGCTGTTTGAATGGATGATGAACATGAGGGACCATGTGGTCTAGGGGCCTAGATGTCCCTTTTATGCCCTGACAGTCCCTCTGACCCCTGGTTATCCCTCCACTTTTCTGTGTTTTTCCCGACCCCGTGTCCTGGGGTCTGCACCATCACCCCAACAAACTATCAACACATTGTACTTGTTACATCTTGGTTACGATCTCTGATCTATTACCTACCGTGACACGACGCCCTGACCGTACTGCTAACATAAACCGCCGGTTTATCCCTTGGGAACCCAAACCGTCACACATATTAATCTTAACCCTTTCGTCTCGAACTTACAGCTTCTCGATCAGACGAATATTGATTGCTCAGTCGCGACTCTAACGCGTTACCTCCGGAAAGAAGGTATCCAGCATACGTATGCACTTCGGCGCCCAAAATCAACGCCTTTCTATGCCCGTATGCGCTTGAATTTTGCTCAGAGGTTTGCGCAAGAGCCGCTTGCCTTCTGGAAGCAATGGATCTTTTTCGGACGAGACCTCAACCGCGCGTGGCGACGGCGAGCGCGGCAAGTGGGTTTTCTGCCGCCGTGTAAGTCAGGGAGAAAAGCTCCCAGCCAAGAATGTGCAGCCAAAGGGCAAGCCGACGAGAGACTCGCAGATTTTCTGGGGAGCCTTTTCGTGGGACCGTCGTACTTCTCTCGTAGCGCTACCCGGAGACCCTGACGCAGCTTGCCTTGAGGAACACCTTCCAACAATTGCCGAGCCGGGTTCCGTATTTATCCAAGATGACGCACCCGTGCACACGAGCCATTTAGTACAAAGCTGGCTCCAGGATTGGGCTCGCGAGAATGGGGTCGGGTTGGTCGATTGGCCGGCATATTCGCCCGATCTTGATCCCATCGAAAATCCATAGAAACTACTTGAAGAGCGTATTTGCGAGCGTTATCCGGAGCTCTCGGACATGCCGAAGGATCGAGCCACTAAGCAACGGCTATGCGAGGCCGCGGTTGAGATCTGGGAAGAATTTGATGACGGCCTCTTGCAGACGCTGGTCGCGTCGATGGCAGCGAGGCTCGAGGCCGTTATCAACGCGCGCGGCTGGTATACGAAATACTAAAACAAATCCTACTAGGTACCTTGCGTTCTAAAAAATAGCGTTATATTTATTTTACAATTTCTTCAGCCTAGCCTATCTACTAATTTATTATTAAAATCTTGGTGTAAAGGTCACGGCATGTCAATCACCCCTCGCGCTTCGGAACTTGTGCCGAGTCACTGTATGACAGGAAGTTCTGGCGGGAAGCGGGCTGGGCCCGTCCGACAGTGAGTGGCTGGCAATTTGGATTGACTTTGAGTGGGGCGTCCGTGGAACAAGTGCCTGGCTGCCTGAATGCCTGGCGGCGAAACAGCGTCACGGACACTTCGAGCATCAGCCTCGCGGGGGCCCCTCGCTCTCTCTGCGCGTCTGCCTCGCGGGCGCGCTGGCCGGCAAAACAGCATCATGGCCATGTCGACCCGGGACGTCTCGTCTACTCGGCAGTGGGGGACCGTACGCGTAGAGTGTCGGATTAGAGAGGGCGCGCCCGGAGCAGCTCTACGCGGGGGGATATAGCCATGACGCTATCGCGCCGGCAGTGGGTCCGCGACGCAGCAGACGCAGAGTGGCAGTCCGGAGTAGCTATGCGCGTCTAGGAGTAGGCTACGCGAGGACATGGCCCCGATGCTGCTACGCCGGCCAGTTAGGTCCGCGAGGCAGACGAGCAGAGAGAGGCAGCGTCGTGCGCGTCCGGAGCAGCTATGCGCGTCCGGAGCAGACGACAAGCAGACCCCGCGGGCGGGATGCTCGACATGGTCATGACGCTGCTGCGCCGGCCAGCGGGTCTACGAGGCAGCAGAGGCAGAGCGATGCGAGTCCGGAGCAGACGATAAGCAGACCCCGCGAGCCCAAGGCCATAAGTTGCTGATCGGGACGTTGCTGATGAATTTTTCAAGACGGAGAAACACGACGCCAAGCGCATCGGCCAGCACGAGCCCGACTTGCGACGAGGGGACAGACGCACATGCTGGCCAAACACGATGACGAGACGAGAGCACGAGCACGACCGACGAGCACCGACGAGCAACGCACCGACGAGCAAATCGAACACAACCCAAGGGCACCTACTCGTAAGCACTCAATCGGGTCAAGACGGCTCTGGGCAGGCAATCAACCGGAATCTAGTCCGTCGCCGCGGGCAAGCGACGAACTGCCATGTGTGTGTGCGCGGGTGCGCCCGATGTGTGCGCCTTCCCTTCAATTGCAGAGGCGAGCAACAAAGGCGGGCGTGCACGGGAGCATCGTCGATTTATCGCATGGTTGAGAACTCAAGTGCGAGCCTCGATTTTAATTCTGCATTGGCACGAACTTGGAACGCAAAGACCATGTGCACTCTGCCCGACCTTGGCACACACCAGAGCCATTGCATCTCCCCTTCCTTTTCTTCCCGAATGTTGCCCTCAGGGGGGTGGCCAGTGTCTTCGTCACACAAAGACCGTCTGGCACCCGGACCATGCACTCTGGCAATCGGACCATGGCACAACCCCTTGCCGCGGATGGGGTCGGGCTGGGCCGCCCGCCTCGGTCGCCCAATCATGGCCGGTCGCTGACCCCCGGAACCCACTTGGCCGCGCTACAGCACGGCGAGCCTGGCCTGTCGAGTCTGGCCGGCCGTCTGGCCCGTCGAGTCTGCACCGCCGAGTGGCCTGTCGAGTCTGCCTGCGAAACAGCGCGATGGGCGCATCGCCGTCGTGGCTGGCGGACCCATGTACCGCAGCAGCCGTGCCGATGGCGGAGAGGCACGGTGAATGGCGGCATCGCTCCCTTGGAAAAAGCAAACATCAGCACCCGGGGCGGGGGTTGGCCGAGGCGCATTCGAAGATGAAACGCGTGCCGCGTACATCGTCTCCTCACTCTCACCGGCATCTACAGAACCCCCGACATGGCGCAGGATCCCGACAGTCTGCCGAGCTCGGCGTCGCCTCCAGAGCCCAAGGCCTCGCCTCCAGAGCCCGAGGCTTCGCTTCTCCTTCTGGAGGCGGGCGACGTCATGCAGCTCCTCGAGTCCTACTCCTCCCTCGGCCCCAGTGCCAAGCCCATGTTTCTGCTCGTCGACGTCCGCGAGACGGACTGCGAGGGCGGCACGCTGGCCACGTCCGTGTATCTGCCGGCGCGCACCCTCCTCCCGGCGCGCGCGGCGACGCTCCAACTCTGCAGGCAGGCGGGCATCCAGGTCATCATATACTTTTGCGGTACCAGCCCCCCCCCCGTGGGCGCGCGTCGCACCACCCTACTTACCGTGGAGTAGAGACTTCGCAGGGCCGTGGACCGACGTGCGCGCGATGGATGCAGGACTACCTCGACGAGGTGAAGGAGACGGGCATCACGGCGGCCGTCCTGAAGGGCGGGCTGCAGGGCTGGCACGACAAATACGGAGGCAGGATGATGGACGGGTACGACGCGGGATTCTGGGCCAGGCACAGTCCGTAGCCGCAGTGCTGGCAGTGGCTCGGCGCGTCAGCGGCATCTGGCCTTGGTCAAAACGAGAGAGGGGGCGGAGAGGGAGGACGGCAACGATGGCGAGGACGGTGACAGGAGAAAGAGCCCGCCGCAGACGAGAAATATCATTTACACATCTGCACATCTGCGGCATCTGCATCTGGGGGCACATCTGGCACTTGGGCATCCATCCCTACCCCAGCTACCGCTCGTCCACCGACAAGGGGCCCAGGGCTACCCCTCCATGACCAACATCAACGTGCTGACCACGGTCCGCCCGAACTCGACGCCGCATCCCAACCGTGACAGCCTGCTGCCCCTCGGCAGTTGCTTGCCGGGTCCTTGTCGGTGCAGCGTGGTTGTTGGGCACCATCCGCGAGCACCGTTGGCCGCGCGCTGCCGATGCAGAGCTGGTCAGGGCAGCTGCTTTCGGTCGTCGCGCGCCTCGACGCCATGTCCGCTCGGTGCATGGATGGCGGCATGGTCGGTTTCCTCGTCGGGGCCGGCGCAACAGCGCGATGCAGTGTGAGGCCTCGGGGCTGGGGCTGTCGCGTCGAGAGTTGAGCGTCGCGGACCCACTTCTGGCGCTACCGCGTGGTCGAATGTGCGAGCGGGCACCCGTATGCGAGCGTGTGCGAGTGTGTGGGCGGGCACGGGTGTGCGAGCGTGTGCGAGCGTGTGCGAGTGCGAGTGTGTCGAGCCGGACCTGTTTACGCGAGCGTGCGCGAGTTGTGCTCGTCGCGCGCAGCCGCCTGTCAACCAAGTATGCGGGCGCCGGCCGGCGCCGGGTGTCGGCGTGGATCCAATCGACGCCAAAACCTTAATTCAACCTCACCCCTCAGAGGTCTCGACGGAAACCACCGCCACCATCCACGCGCCGAGCGGGCCATTGTCACGTCGAGGCGCGCGACAACCGAAATCAGCCGTCCTGACCAGCTCTGCATCGGTAGCGCACGGCCGGCGGTGCTCGCGGATGGTGCGGATGCAATCCAGGCCCAACCACGCTGCACGGACAAATGTGGCCCCGCCTCGTGCGCACGCAGCGCGCTTTTCGACATGCGCGACGTCACAAGCGCTCATTGATGGAATAGCCTCGTGCAATGGCGTGATTATTGGATTTTAATCGAGCTGCACGGACGCCAAAAGCCGAGTGCAGGATGTCGTGTGCGTCATGTGCGTCATGTGCGTGCAAGTCATGTCCGTGTACGTCATGCCCCTGTCAGCCGTGTAAGTGTCCGCACATGCAGGTCGCTCGCGTCATGCAAGTCGAGGCAAAAGACGGCGGGGGCAAACAGCCACGTCTCTTGCGCTGGAGGAAACCTAGTTTCACAGCCTCGTCATCCAGAGACGGGTGAATCATGCGGGAGGGAAACTCGGCAGACTCGGGCGCGAGAAGAGAGACGGATGAACCATACGGGAAGGAAACTCGGCAGACTCGGGCGCGGGAGGAGAGACGGATAAATCATACGGGAAGGAAAACTCCGTAAACTCGTATAGGTGCAGACTCATATGGGCGCGGGAGGAGAACCTTGTTTCCCAGCCTCATTATCTAGAGACGCATGAATCATGCAGGAAGGAAAACTCCGCAGACTCGTGTAGGTGCAGACTCGTGTGGGCGCGGGAGGGAAAACTCTGCAGACTCGTGTTCAATCGAGCTGCGCGGACACCGGGCGGGGGGCAAACAGCCACGTCTCTTGCGCTGGAAAGAACCTAGTTTCCCAGCCTCGTCATCCAGAGATGTATGAATCATGCGAGAGGGAAACCTCCGCAGACTCGTGTGAGTGCAGACTCGTGTGAGTGCAGGCTCGTGTGGGCGCAGGAGGAAACCTAGTTTCCCAGCCTCGTCATCCAGAGACGGATAAATCGTGCGGGAGGGAAACCTCCGCAGACTCGTGTGCGCGCCCGGGGGGGGGGGGCATACATGACGCTTCGACTCGACGCCCGGATCTGGGGTGAACTCTATCCGGCGCTGGGTGCTGGTCGAGGGCATGTCAATTGTGCACCTTGGCTGTGCCATTCCGTGTGCCCATTGCAGGGGGACGAGTCTATTGTCGTGTGTTTGTGTTTGTCGCCGCCTTGCGCAAGCATGTCCCTTGGATCTCTTTCGGTCGCGGCTTCGGTATCGACTTGTGTGTACAGGATTCGCATTGCAATATAAGTGTAGCCTCGATTGAACCGCAGAGATGCGTAAAGAGCACGCGCTTGGTCGCACGAGGTGCATCGCAACGACTCCAGGGTAGCCCATGCTGACCTTGGTCTCGGGCAAGGCTTGCAAGGATCCTCTATCCAGCGGTTGGGTGCTTATCCATTGTGCACCTTGACTGTGTCATTCCCTGCGGCCATTGCAGAGGGACGAGTGAGTCTACTATCGTGTGTTTGTGATTGTAGCCGCCTTGCGCAAGTATGTCCGTTTCATCTCCTCTAATCGCGGCTCCGACACCCATGGGTTTGCACTGCAATAGACAAGTGTAGCCTCGATTAAACCGCAGAGATGCGCGAAGAGCACGCGCTTGGTCGCACGAGGTGCGTCACACCGACTCCAGGGTAGCCCATGCTGACTTGGTTTCGGGCTTGGCCTCAGCTTGTTCTCAGGCCTTGTTGGTCTTGGGCAACTTGCAAAGATCATCTATCCGGCGGCAGGGTGCTTGTACATGTGCACCTTGGCTGTGCCATTCCGTGTGACCATTGCAGGGGCGAGTTTCGTGTATCTGTGCTTGTAGCCGCCTTGCGCAAGCATGTCCGTCTCATATCTTCTAATCGCGGCTCCGACACCCACGGTTTTGCGTTGTAATAGACACGTGCAGCCTCGATTGAACATGGCAGAGATGCGTGAAGCGACTCCAGGGTAGCCCATGCTGATCTTGGCCTCTGGCTTGTTCTCAGGCTTGTCTCGGGTTCGTTCTCCGGCTTGGTCTCGGGCTCGTTCTCAGGTCTTGTCTTGGGCAACTTGCAAGGATCCTCTATCCGGCGGCTGGTGCTTGTCCATTGTGCACATTGACTGTACCATTCCGTATGGCCATTCCAGAGGAACGAGTCTACCATCGTGTGTTTGTGGCCGCCCTGCGCAAGCATGATCCTTTTCGTAATCGCAGCCTCGGTATCTACTTGCGTGTACAAGGTTTGCATTGCAAAGTGTAGCCTCAATTGAACATCGCAGAGATGCGTGAAGAGCACGTGCTGGTCGCACGAGGTAGGCACAATAACTCCAGGTAGACCTTGTCTCGGGCTTGGTCTCGGGCCTGTTCTCCGGCTTGGTCTCGGGCGTGGTCTCAGGCTTGGTCTCAGGCCTCGTTGGTCTCGGGCAACTCGCAAGCATCCTCTCGCCGACGTGGGGCTGAAAGACGGCTCAGTTCTCACTTCTCAGTAAAGGCGACCAACAGGGGCTGTGGCCAACGTGCATGGTGTGACCAATATGGCCAGCATGGCCGTGAAAATGCGTGACCAACACACATGGCCGTGAGCATGGTCGTGAAAATGCGTGACCAACACACATGGCCGTGAATACGTAAATGGACGCCGTGAACAAGGCCGTGAGCATGGCCGTGAAAATGCGTGACCAACACACATGGCCGTGAATACGTAAATGGACGCCGTGAACATGGCCGTGAACATGCATGGCCCAACATGCATGGCCGTGAATATACTCGTACATAGCGAAAATTCACGGCCGTGACCCAACATGCATGGCCGTGAGTCCGTAACCATGCATGGCCGTGACCAACATGCATGGCCCAACATGCATGGCCGTGAATATACATAGCGTAAATGCACGGCCGTGAAAATGGCTGTGAACATGCATGGCCCAACATGCATGACGTGACCAATCGTACCAACATGCATGGAATACGACAGCCACGTTTCCTCGCAGCGTGCAGCGTGCAGAGGGTGCCCTACCCGGATTCCAGGCGCGCCGGATCCTGACCGCGACCGCAGGACAAGCCGTCCGAGATCGGCAACTGAACAGCAATGAACGCCTACTCGTACTCGTAACTTTGGTCCAGAATGGCCCCTGACAGTGACGGGCTCCTCCTTGCGGGATATTCACGGTAGCCAGGAAGGTGATGGGTCGACGACGAGAACCTCAACGGCGACAATCTCGACAGGGCCAACCGACTGGGAGCACAACTACCAGCCATTCCACGACCGGCGGGCCTCAGTCAGACGTGGCCACATGAAAGACGACCGCCTGGTGCATACTCGTATATACGTAAAGCACCGAGTACTCATCCGTGCTGCCGTCTTCTCCGCGCGCTCAGGCGTCGACAAGGAATGGGCCAGCTTGTCCGCGGGGTCGTCGCTCTGCTGCTGGCCTGGCCGGCGACGTGCCCATTGAGCACCGCCCATCTCTCGGCCGAGGCGGAACGCTGTTTGAACTGGCCGGTCGCGAGGCTGCCGAAGCGGTCGCTGGGCGCGCTTGGTGACTGGGCCAGTAGGGACAGGAGAGCTGGGCCAAGCTTACAGGCACGGCCGAATGATCGTCTGTCAGCTTCTGGGGTTTCGTAGCTATCTGGCGCAGAGTCCTAAGCATGGGCAGCATCGCTGCGGAAGCTGGGCGCGCTTTCTGGTGATGGGGCTAGTAGGGACAGGACAGTTGGGCCAAGCTTACAGGCGAGCTTACGGGCCTAGGAGGCCCCGAGCGAGAGAGGGGCGTGTGTGTGCCCGTCCCCATCAAGTCTCCTATTCACGGCACATCGCATCTGGGCCCGAAGGATGCCTTCTCCCGTACTGGATGCTCGCCGCACTGCCCGACAAACGCCCCGTGCAATCCAGGAATCAGTTTGACAAGACGAGAGGACCGGGCGCAGCATGCTCCGGCTTGTAAATGCGGAGTGCAAGGACAAGCAGGCGAGCTAACCTTTCGTGGGCTCACCAGGAGACTCCACGCGGCCAATGGTGAGAGGCTTCCGTATAGCCGGGTCGGCTCGTTCCTTATCCTGGCGACGCCATTGGCGACGGGGTCGACTCCAGCCCACCGGGGGCGAGACTGGTGTCAAAAGGACGGCCGCGGGCGGAATGGTTGCGCAGAGGAGGAGGGGAGACCAGGCACATCTGCCGACTCAGGTTCAGGGGTCTCGTAGCAGACAAGCGAGGAGTGTGCCTTGAAATCCATTGTTTCTTTGAGGCGGAGCGACCCGGACGTCGAGTCCAACCCCGTCGAACAGTAGAGAGTGGAGTGGTTATTGTACGGACTGCTCGCGGCGCCCGGGTCCCTGACAAGCTCCACATCCACCAAAAGGGGCTTGAAAACGCTGCTGTCATTGGGGCCGACAGATAAGCTCTGGCGTTGCGGGACTGTTGGTGGGCCCCTACGGCATCCATGACGGGCTTGTCGGATGGAATCGACAGAGGCTCTCATCGTCGGCCGCCCGATGCGGTTGTGTGGGCAGATTTTCAGGCGTTGAGTTCTGCGATGGATGCTTGCGGATAGGCACGGTTGAAAGGCGCAGAGTCCTGGCATGGTCGGCAGTGGCCACGCCGCGACTCGGCCTAAGGCGGTTTACCAGATCAGGGAGAGCTGCGTATTTGCGGCGCTGCGCCATCCATACAGCCTGCACCGGTCGACCTTACTGCTACTCCGTTACAGTTATACAGTACTCACGCGTCACGATGGCCTCGCTCGGTGGCGGGTGCGCCGTCTTCTTCGGCACTGTGTGGATGAGCCCAGCTGGGCTGCTAGTCATCTTGGCCACAATGTTTTCATATTATTCGACGTTTTGCCACGGGTTCGCTCGTGTGACCGTGTTCGTCCGTGGCCCATTACGTGCTCATACGAATGGACCTGCGCCCCTCGGCCCCTCAGGAGCTTTGGTGCGCGGCAATGCGTGCGCTGCGGCGAAAACTTGCGGGGCGAAAACTTACGGGGCGAAGACTTGCGGGCGGCCGAAATGGACGTCCCGTCGAGGTTGTCCGTGAACCTTGACCGGCACGGCTGCGTCCACCCCCGTGGCGCCCCGAAGGATCGCCGGGTCCCGAAGGATCGCCAGGTCCCGAAGGCTCGCCGGGTCCCGAAGGCTCGCCGCGCCCCGAAGGCTCGCCGGGGCCCGAATGTTCCGCGGGGGCTCCATCCTCAGGCGAGGCAAGACGACGGCGCTTTCGCGACTCTTGTTGGCTTGTCGCGTCGTCGTCGTCGACGTCGACGTCCTCGTCATCGTCATCGTCATCGTCATCGTCCTCGTCCTCGTCCTCGTCCTCGTCCTCGCCCTCGTCCTCCTCGTCTTCCATATCGTCGTCGCCATCCTCCTCGTCCTCCTCCTCGTCGTCCTCGTCCTCGTCGTCGCCCTCGTCGCCCTCATCGCCCTCGTCATCCTCATCATCCCAGTCATCCTCGTCATCCTCGTCCCCGTCGACCGACTGCTTGAGCTCGTGCTCGAGCAAAGGGACCTGGTCCCGGATCCACCGCAGCAGGATGAGCAGGCGCCCGGCCTCGCGCCTCGCCCTCCGGTACTTGGCCGTCTTGCAAAGGAACTCCTCGATCATTTCGGTACGTTCCTCGTACGACTTGATCGAGTTTCGTGCATCCAGCAGCACGTATTGGGCCTTGGCCAACACGTGCCAGGCGGTCGGCGTCTCTGCGAGTGTGTCCGTCTGCGCCGACAGGAGAGCCGTTGCTGCCGAGTCGATAGCTTCCGTGGCCCGCGTCCCCTCGTTCATCTCCTGTCGCCTGTACTCGATGCTCGAGATGAACTCGACCGTCTCGTGGGGCCGGAGTGGGCACTCTTCCTGGAAATCCAGCAAGGCCTTGATGTAGTCGGGCCCGACGTCCTTGTACCACACGTGCTGGTTATACCTCGTACACTCGTACGTCATATACTCCAGCCACGTGGTGAGCTCGTCTTGTCGCTGCGGGTCCACGTGAAGCTCCAAGGGGATGAGATGTTCAAGGCCTTGGTCCAGCGCCAACGACGGGAGGGCATTCTGCAGGACCTTGTTGCACAGGTCCGCGCACATGTCGATCTGGTCGCAGAGGGCGCTCCTCGTCCCTCTCTGCCAGTCGCGGAAGCGCTGCCATCGTCGCCACTGACCCCTGAAGACGAACCAGCGGTCCGGGTCCACCCTGGCGAACTTGGACTCCTGCCAAAAGCCGAGGAGCTCGCCGTGCTCCCTCGGGTTCCTCGAGACGTCGTCGAGATGATCGACGTCGTACCAGGGCCGGCCGCCGTCGTCGACGAGCTTCCTGAAGTAGCTCCTCTCGCGCTCCTGGTCCCGGACGAACTGTTCCTCGACGGACGAGGACGGGGGCGTGCTGCTCCCCGAGCCGTACCACGAGGGGGTGCTCCCCTCGCTGGTCACGGATGGGGGGGTGTTGCCCGGGGTCGGAGTGTACGGGGGGCTCCGCGCCACTGTGTACCCGGGGGGGAGAAGCTCCAGGCGTGCCGAGACTTTTGCTAAATTAGCGGGCCGAGAGAGGACGATGCCGCGGGGGCGGTCATGTCGGGTCCTACGGGGTGAATAAGAAAGGGTCCAAGACGGCGGGAAGCCACGCCACTCACCTCAGTCTCTGGATGAACGAGCGCGGCAGATTTTCGGGATCGCGAACGGTGATGAACCTGCAGCATGGTCAGTCACGCTCCCACGAGCCAGGGTCAGCGGCTGACCAACATTCCGTGCTGCTCGATGTGGCGATCGAGCTCGTCGTCGTCGTAGGCGACGATCTGGCTGGCGAACAGTCTCATGGTCAGGGGGCAGGGGGCAGTGGGCAGTGTAGAGGTGGCAGTGGGCGGTGTAGAGGGGGCCAGTGTGCATGGGAGCAGGGACGAGGAACGAGATGTAAGGGAGGTTTGGCCGGCTTGCTCTGGCTCGGGGTGGGCTGCCATCTTAAATAGACGAGGGGGGGGGGTCCGCAGCTAGGTTTGGTGAATCATGTATTTCCTCGCAGGCTGGCGGTGCATGCGAGAAGTCGGTGGCCGGGCGATGCGGGCCAGGACGATGCGTGGCTGGGAGCGGCGCGGAGTACTGGACTCGAAGACGTGATGGACTCGAAGATGTGGACTCGAAGATGTGATGGACTCGAAGACGTGATGGACCCCAGACGTCATTGACTCCAGACGTCATTGACTCGAAGACGTGATGAACTCGATCATGTGGTGGACTCGAACATGCGGTAGACTCGAACATGTGGTGGACTCGAACATGTGGTGGACTCGAACATGTGATGGACTCCAGGGCGTGATGGAATCAAAGGCCTGATGGACTCCAAGATGTCATCGACTCAAAGACGTGATGTGATCAAAGGCCTGATGAACTCCAAGGTGTCATTGACTCCAGGGCGTGATGGAATCAAAGGCCTGATGGACTAAGATGTCATTGACTCCAGGGCGTGATTGGGTGATGACTCCAAGGTGCCATTGACTCCGTGATTGGGTGACGGACTGCAAGATATCATCGACTCCCAGCCGTGGCCGACTCCAAGACGTGATTGGGTGATGGACTCGCAGAGTCGACTCCAGACAGCGACGAGCCTTTGCTGCCGAGCGACGAGTACGGGACGACGGGACGAGTCCACGGCGCCGAGCAACGAGACGACACGGGATGCGGGACGAGTCTTTGCTGCCGAGCGACGAGTACGGGACGACGGGACGAGTCTTTGCTGCCGAGCGACGAGACGACACGGGACGACGGGACGCGTGCCAGTCGTAGCGTAAACCCATTTCGCCCCCCCCCCCCCCC
>JALHCC010000510.1:0-12639 GCA_024340765.1 Tolypocladium cylindrosporum
GTGTATATAACTGGGACCTTCGTCCCCTTGACTTGGGCAGTGGTTAAGGCCAATTGACTCTCTATAACCGTCACATGCATGGCATCTTCCCATCACATTTGACATTACCTAGACTTACTCACGTATTTACCTCATAGACTTTTACGGCAAAGATAGCAGGTTTTACAGCCTTAGGTAACTGCGCTTACAAGGGGCACCACTAAGAAGCAAAGTCTCCTCTACAAATACAGCCAAAAAAAACTCCCTTTTTGTTTTGTTTTGGATGTATGGCCCTGTAGACAGAAGTACCGTCGCTGTTAGAGGTGCAAGTTCAATCGCGGTATTGCGCAGCCTCTACGATCTAGGTTGAGTTCTGATTTCTACCGCTTTGCTCAACCTTTTTATTGAATCTACTAAAGTAGTCAATTTATAAATTAAAAGCTCTTTGAGAACTGAATTCGTTACGCCTTTGATAGTTACTATCGTTGAGTGGAGTGCAGGGGCCAGAGATAAGCCAATGGTAAAGAAATAATTGTACGAATAGAGCCTTTAAACTGTGCAAAATATATGGGACTATAACACGCTATTTGCTGATGCGAAACCTTGGTGTGGCCCGTGGGGTCGTTGGTTGGTTGGCTTGGCTGATGCTTACAACAAGCTCCAATTTGGTGTTTCACACTTTCAAAGGCTGGATTAATGCGAAACACCAAGATCGTCTCTGGTAGGTCCAACCGTCCAACCAACGGATAAGCAACATCAGGTGAGTCAGGGCAACATCCGGGATATAGCGTGCCGAGCGATGTTGCCAGTCATGGAGACAGGTCCTCCAAACTGAGTAGGCCTTCTCCTACAAATGGATAATGGAAACACGGGTTGAGCGCGAGGTCTACCAGCGTGCGTTGGTATATGACGTTCCTCCATAAGCCATGAAAAGACGTAGCCACTGACTTGTCTCTCCATGCAGGCGCGCATGCAGGCTCCGTCGAGTCGTGTAGCATCTCCCCCCATTCACTATCAGGCGATGGCATCGCAACTCGTAATCCAACGCTTAAGGGTTGTTTCGTGTTTATTAACCTGATTCAGCGTCGAAGTTTTGTCCGCATTAGATGATAGTAGGCTGCCATTCGTGATCAGTACTTATACCTGGCCCTTGTGATCATAACCCGCCTGGTTCGAGAGTTTACCTGGTTCAAGTAGTTTCCACGAGTGCTTTTATCTTTATTATTGTGATTATTCTTTCGACATATTGTTGCTTTCTTCACTTCTTTTTATTTTACCTGCAAAACGAAGAAGGGAAAGGGAAAATGAAGGCCACAAAGTTGGCTCTTCGTGCGTCTGGCCCGCTGCTGGTTTTCGGCGGGCAGGCCAAAGCTCAGAATGGGACTGGTCTGCAGGTGGCTCAAGTCCAAAAGGTTACTGATCCCATTCAGGGAGGTTTCCGTCCTTTCATGGACATCACAATAGGTAACCAAACCATGAGAGGCTTGCTCGACACCGGCAGCAGCGACTTGACCGTCCCCAAGACCGGAAGCGACATCTGCAAAGGCGTTGCACAACAGTGCGACGGCAAGGCGACTGGCTTCGTGGCTGGATCATTCGACCCTGAGAAAACTGAGGCCGAGGTTAAGGATCTGAATCTCCCTCTCAATGCAACCTATACCGGCGGATCTCAGGCACTAGGGAAGTTCGTCGAAGCTCCTATCCAGGTCTCCTCTGAAGGGGTTGCGGTGCCAGTAGAATTCGGTCTCGTGGACGGAGGTTTCGAGCCACCAGGATCCGTCAACTTTCCTGTCATCGGCACTGGTCCCATCCAGGGAGAGTCTACGGAACGGAATTATCCCAACATCCCGGCTCGTCTGAAGGAGGCGGGAGCTATCAAAACGAATGCCTATGGCCTCTATCTGGGCGACTTCCGTGAGTAGACCTCCTTTGCACATGCACTTTCACGCCTCCGCCTGCCTTGCATGCCTTTGTCTCAAGCACAGAAGCTACGGAAACTAATGAGGCATCGACGCTTATAGGCTCTCCTGAAAACGGAACCCTCGTCTGGGGCGGCTTTGATGCGGCCAAGTTCGACGGCGAGCTCAAAGCGGCCCCCATAATCCCGATTGAGGACGGATTTACGCCATCGTTTGTGGTTGGCTTGAGCTCTGTGCGGTTGACCAACGCCGACGGCAGCAGCGAAAACAATACGACAAAGGGGGAGAACGTTGGAGACAAACAGGGGAGTGATGGCTTGTCGGGAAGCGAAAACTTCCGACGCTCATCCTGGAAGCGCTCAGTTCCTATCTCTGTCCCTGCCTGGCGGGGTTCCTACGACCACACGCGCAAGAGCCTCTCAAAGCGCGACGTTTGGCGCCGGCAGCAAAACGGCAACCTGCTGACTGACGACGCCCCACCGGTTGTCTGGTTCGACACGGGTGTCCCCGAGATCGTCCTGCCTCTGGGAACTATCAACTCCCTCTCAAAGCAGATGAACGCGCAACCGGGCCCTAATGGAGAGTTCCTCGTGGATTGTAACAGTCTTGCTGGCAAGGAGCTCACCATCGGGATGAACAATGACACTACCCAGGTCAAAGTGCCTCTCGATTCCATCATCAGAGAGCCTCTGCCGGAATCGGGGCCCGGCTCGCCGCCTTCGGGGCCCGACCCCAGCGAGGGCCCGGGTGGTGGAGGCAACGGAGGAGGCAACGGCAATGGGGGGAGAAACCGCAACGGGGAAAGAAACCGCAACGGAGGAAGAAACCGCAACGGAGGAAGAAACCGCAATGTCGGAAGAAACTGCAACGGCGGAGGTAACGGCGGAGGTAACGGAGGCAACGGTGGAGGTATTGGCGGAGGTATCGGCGGAGGCAACGGCAACGGCGGGGGCAACGGTGACAACCCCGGCGGCTCGAACGGAGGTGGAGGACCGGGTTCCGGTAACGTGAAAATTTGCGCGCTTGCTCTGTCTCCTGTTCTGGGAAATCTCAGTACGGACATTCCGATCCTCGGAGCGCCCGCCATGCAGCACATGTACATCGTCTTCGACATGGACTCCAAGGTCTTGATGATGGCACAAGCCAGGCTGAACGAGACGAAGAGCGACATTCGGGTGTACGTCCCGGCTGGGAACTTGACAACCGCAGCTGGTAGGTAGTATATTATACCTACATGGGGAAACAGAGAAATAGAGAGGCGAGAATAGTGCTATTGAATTCCTTATAGGTTCTGCTTTGCAGAGGTATAGCGAGACCCGGACCTTACGACTTCTCGCCCGACATGGCCGGTTTCTCGACGCGTGTCCCGCATTGCCCTCATATGCGACCAGTGGGACAACTATAAATATCAGCAAACACTTAGGAAGCGTAGTCCAGGACACGGCTCCGCACACTCGTAGGGCATGGTTCGGTGACCCTTGTGGTCAAGCAGCATATCACAAATCTGACACTTCTCTCGTCGCCTTCCCGCAAATTCGACAAATTCTTGCGCAAAAGGCAATTAGTCAAGCCTCCGGAGGTATCAAACTCTCCAATTTGAGGACTGGCCTGCAGTGACTGCCTGTATGAACTGGCCAAATTCTTCCGTTTTCACTGTTCAGATGAGGGCAACACGTTTCCCAGCTAGAATATTGGGTCAGCTTGGGTCGAGGCTTTCTCCAAGGTGCGCCGGTTCGGGTCATTTACTGCTCTGCGGCAGTTCTTGCGACTCTCCACGGCTGTGTAACCCATATCGTCCGGAATAGGGCACGGCACCGGCGTCCTGCATCCCGCGTCCTGCAATCCCCACCGCACAGCTGTCGTGCAACTCGAAGCATTCGGCTTATGCCGCACCAGCTTGGCGGCACCGCAATGGCACTCCACCCGGGGAATTACTCCAGAGAGGCTAGCATGCCTTTTGTATGTGGTCACCAGCAAGGCAGATGGTGAATCCTTCTGGCCATGGCCAAGTGTACCGTGCATGGCTGAGAAAGGCAAGGGACCGACATCGCGGGGTCGTCACAAGGAAATATACAATACCCAGCGACAAAAAAAACCTCCCGGACGGACGGCACCTCGGCCCAAGGCTTTTAGTCACGACGGTCGCATGCATCGTGGGACTGTGTGCGTCCGGAAGAACTCGCGTGCAGGCTGAGCTTGCAGCGGAACCTGACTTACACGCAGGGTGGTGGAACTGCCCCCCGCCACATACACCGCAGGGGGGCGATGGATGGTCATTATTAATGAGAAACAGCCCCGAGGCCCGGAGCCAATTCTGGCGGGGGTCGACCCGGTCGAGTGCCGGCTACGCGGTCGTTGCGCTATGGGGGGCGAAGCTGGGTGTAGTTGCGCTGTGGTTGGAATTCCAACGTTCTCGTGTGAATGATCGGGTGTGGACTTTGTAAATCTTTAAAACAACTGTTTCGTTCATCACCCACATTTCCCCAGTCCCCAGCCTTCGAGATCCTCTTCTAGGCCCTACCTAACCCACGCCGTACCCTCATTCTCCACGCCCAACCGGCCACTGTGGCTCGCTCTAGTTCTCTTTCGGTACATTCGTCCGGCACATCCTGTACGAGTACATGCACCTGCGACCCCACGATCTGCTCCATGCCGCCGAACCGTCTCACCAGCCACGATGCAGTTATCCGAACGGGTTGTGGGCAGCTAGCGGGGCGTTGTGAGTTAACGAAGAGCATGTTGATTCGACGGTTCGACGACGCGGTTAACTCGCTGCGAAACGACGGCTCTCCTTCTTTGCGAGGTTGTCATTGCGGCATTGCTATCATGCGGGGGCTCGGGTCGATGCAATTGGAGATGAGCCCTTGCCGCCGAATTTTTGACACGGGACTCGCGCATCAGTCCATTGACGCTCCTCACGCGGCAAATGATGAGCGAGCTTCAGATGACCTGCCACTGCGGCGCGGTGAAGAACACCGTCATCGGGATACGGAAACCCACAGGACGGCATCCCGGTATTGAGCTGTGCCACTGCTACGGCTGTCGTCATTCAACTGGACAGCTCTACGCCTCGTACTGCAAGATCCAGCAGCCCGCTACGAGTTCCTTGCTCTCCAACCAGGGACTGAGAGAGTTTGTGGCTGTCGAGTCCATGTCAACAGGCCCAGCCAACCTCTCAGATACATCTGTGACTCTGTACTTTTGCTCGACCTGCGGATGCCACGTCTTCCGCTCCGTGAACAGCCCGGACGAGACCTCACTCGAAGTTGCTACCGGCACACTTACACACGGCATTGAAGGTCTCGGCCCGGAAGGGCAAGTTTTGTCGGCCAAGTTGGGGCCTCACATCAACGTCGAATCTACGGTCGATGGGGGATTGGCAAAGTGGATGGGCGGAATGTCCGTAATCGACGAGCGGTCTAATGCTTTGAAGCACTGCTATGGCGATCATGAGGCATGCCACGATCCTACGCTCTCGGCCTCGTGCTTGTGCGAACGGGTCAACTTTCGCATCACCCGCCCAAACGCGGACAGCCATAAGCCGGAATCCGGGTTCGCCGACGCGATAATCCCATTCCACACCAATGACCCTGAGATCCAGAACCCAAAAGACGTCAAATGGTGGCTACGCCAAAACGGCACAAAGTACATGGGCGGCTTGTGCGTCTGCAAGTCCTGCCGCCTCACGTCCGGGTTCGAGCTCCAGGCGTGGGCATTCGTTCCGAGGGTAAACATTGAGTTCAGAAGCGAGGATGATAAGGACGGAATGTGGCAGGTTCTCGACTTTGATAGCCTGCACAGGCGCGGAGTCATCTGCGGATACGAGTCCTCGCCGGGCGTCATGAGGGAGTTTTGTCCGTCCTGCGGAGCCACCGTCTTCTGGCACGACAAGTGGCGTCCAGAGCTGATTGATGTCAGTGCTGGGTTGCTCCGTAGCCACGACGGCGTTCGGGCGGAATCGTGGTTGGACTGGTGGACAGAGAGAGTCAGCTTCGCGGAGGACGTTGACCTGGACCGCCGCGAGTCGCCGGCGATACGGGCCCGTCTGTTCCTCGAAGCGCTGCAGGAGGGCCTTAAGGCTTCAACACGCGGCTAGCAGCGCGGAACACGCGTGGACAGACCCCGTCTTCCATCTGAAGGCTATACCTGCGGTGCCATTGGCTCTTTAACAAGCGTTTGATAATCGTTTGTCATATGCTTCCAAGACGAGATGAACTGGGAAACAAGCAAAATTTCGTTCATCATTGTCACCGGGTCTCTACAGCAGCTACAGACCCAGGCTTTGCCGCGCATCTCCAGAAGCGGCGCACCCGGAGGCGTTCCGAGATGCTATTCGAGCTGTTCAATACCCCGGCTGTTGGGACCAATTAGCGTCGAGTCACTCCCCGGAACGAGTGTTAATTGGCGCCGGCTCCCCAAACCACCCGCGGCCTGTCCGCGCAAATCGTGGGGAATCTGGAGAACCCCAGTATCTCCACAACAATAGCTTCTCAGTAGGCTTGGCCTCATCGTGCCTGGCGACTGAGGTCGTGGCAAAGACGCGGTAATCGCCATGTCTCGCAGCCGGGAGTCTGGTTCCGAAGCTCATTCTACGGAGTAGGCTACCACGAAGTTGGCCCAGTTGCGTCTCCGCACTCGATGTCACCCCAGAGAACGGGCAGGCCGTCAACCTCATCCTCTGGAGTTGCGAAAACCTCGACATGTATCCTACATCGCCGACGGGCTCCCCAGATGGCCTTGACCTGAATGGTGACACGCCGGAGTCGGCCTACCACTTTCGTCACAACCGCTCCTTTAACTCGGTGCACGAAACCGCAGTCTCGATGGCGACATCCGTTGTCCAGGCCCCGCACTGCCAGGGCAGCGGCAAGGATGAGTCCATTGAGGACACACAGGAACTGCAGGACGCTCAACACCTCGAGGCACAGGCCGGACAAGAGGCCACAGACCAGTACGCGCAACTTCCTCGGCAGCCTTGCGGTGACTGACTTGTGACGAAGATACGGCCAACCCCTGGCTGTCATAGATGCCGCGGCAGAGTCGAAGATCCGATGGAAGATGGACTGGTGTCTGATGCCCTTGGTCAGCCTCATCTACTGTACGCGGCACGCGCCTCCAAAGGCCGGAGCCCGACGCTGACAGATTCCAGTGCTCTCGTTCATCGATCGCGCAAACATTGGTGCGTTCAAGCTCTTCTAGTTGGAGGAGCATGCACTCATGACCTTTAACCGCAGGTAACGCCAAGCTCGCCGGCCTGGAGCGAGACCTCAACATGCGGGGCTACGACTACAACGCCGCCCTGTCCGTCTTCTTCATCTCCTACATCGTCTTCGAGATCCCCTGCAACGCCGCGTGCAAATGGGTCGGCCCTGGGTGGTTCATCCCGGCCATCACCGTCGCCTTCGGCATCTGCACCATCTGCACGGCGTTTGTACAGAGCTTCTCGGCGCTGTGCGGCGTGCGCTTCCTGCTGGGCATCTTCGAGGCGGGCATGATGCCGGCGATTGTCTACTTCCTGTCGCGGTGGTACCGCCGCAGCGAGCTCACATTTCGGGTGTCTCTGTTCATCGTCTCGGCGTCGTTGGCCGGGGCGTTTGGCGGCTTGTTGGCCTCGGCCATCCTGAGACTGGATAGCGTTGGATCGATTCGCTCGTGGAGGATGATCTTTGCCATTGAAGGTTTGATGCTGCGTCTCCAGCGACTGTGCCTGAGAATGGCTGCTGACCTCTACACAGGCATCGCCACATGCGTCTTGGGCATCATAGCCTTCTTCGCGCTACCTGATCGCCCTGAGGCAGCCAGGTGGCTGTCCAACGAAGAAAAAGAGCTCGCCATCGTGCGCCTCAAGTCGGAGCGCATCGGCACGACGGAGCTCGTCGACAAGTTCAGCTGGGCCAAGATCAAGCTCGGCATCTTCAACCCCGTCGTGCTGCCCACCTCGGTCATCTTCCTCCTCAACAGCATCACCGTGCACGGCGTCTCTTTCTTCCTGCCCACCATCGTGCGCACCATCTACCCGGACCGCACCGTCCAGGCGCAGCAGCTGCTCACGGTGCCGCCTTACGTCGTCGGCGCCGTCGGCTGCGTGGCCCTCAGCTTCTTCAGCTGGCGGCTCGACCGGCGTGGCGTCTTCCTCGTCTTCTGCAGCCCGCTGACCGTTGTCGGCTACGCGCTCTTCCTCGCGACGGAGAACCCGACGGTGCGCTACGGCGCCGTCTTCCTGCCCTTCGTCGGGATCTTCACGTACGGCGCGCTGACCAACTCGCACGTCGCGGCCAACGTCGTGTCCGACACGGCGCGCTCGTCCGCCATTGCGACGAACGTCATGATGGGCAACATCGGCGGACTGATCTCGACGTGGGCGTTTCTCGAGTTCGACGCGCCGCGGTACGCCATCGGCAACGGCGTCAACCTGGCGGCGCAGGCGGCCATGTTCTTCATTGCCGTCGGGCTGTATTTTTGGATCAATCATGATAATAGGAGGCGGGCTACGCGGGACGTCGGGGCTGAGCTGGCAGGTAAGAGTGTGCAGGAGATTCAGGAGATGGACTGGTACCACCCGGGGTTCCGGTGGCACAACTAGGCGATGATGTTCATGGGGATAGTGGACTCATCTGCTGGATGAATGCGAGAATAATTCAAGCAAGCTTTTATTTAATTAACGTGCCTGCGTGTTCGTTGTTGTGGGTAGACTGAATACTTATCGGTGATAACTGAATCTAGGTGATTCGGACTTCAAAAGTACCCCCGCCACCTTCGGCTAACCCGACTTTCGGCCACCTTGGTAGCACGACATCCTGAGATGCGGCGAGACCGCAATTTCTCGTGTAAATTGACCGGTCTCAAGGATAGTCAAATACGACCATACTCTAAAATCCACCGACGCCGGCCCCAACTCCGGGTTGTGGGCTCATACGCCGGATGCAGCGGACTCTTGATTTACCGCTGTCCCGCTGATTCGATAGGTGTTTGCGTCGGAGTTGCTTGGACAAGTTTCCTAGAGTATCGAACTCACGGATGGGATCCTACCTTAAGTTAAAATGTATTATTCACAGCAAGGCTCTTATACACAAGTACTTACAAGACAATGTCCACGGCGCCACCTTCGTTCTCTTTAGTAGCTTTTTCATGTTCCTTATCACCACTCCTGGGGCCAGTCCCTACATAACCTAAAAACGGTTCGACAGAACTTGCCGTACTCTACTATTATATTGGTATGACGCCAGGAGCCCATGAATAGATGAGCAAGCCTAGCGTCAGGGTGGTCCACTGACTTCTCGCCCATTCTGCTGTGACTGCTGCGGACGGGGCTTGGGTTGCCAGAGTCAGCAAATGGCACCTCAAGAGAGACAACAAGAGGGAGGGTGGTCCCGAGATCGTACCTGAACCCGGTGATGGGTAATATCAAAACATCGGCAACCAACTTCGTCTTGCCGCCGTCCTTGAGTCCCGTGAGGGCATTCCATCTTAACCCCGCGTGCTCTTTCAACCATTTACTCGTGGTCTCTGTGACGGCCGCAGGTCCAGTCCGCGTGATAGGGTTGAAATGCGACGCCGGGTGGCGACCGCTTGCGGTTCTCAGCGCGACCTCCTTGGCCTCGGCGGCCTTGTCGACTAGACGGTCCATAAACCGAGAGAGGACTGGGTGGTGAGGGGCGGACGCCAGCGCCCAGTTCGTCAGCTGGACGGGGTACGTGTAGCCCATGAGCCAATGCGCATCGGTGTCTGGATCGGTGTCGGCTTCAATGCCCCATGTGATGTTCACTGGCTGAGGGCTTGCAGGGTCCGTCAAGCGGCCAAGGGCGGCCGCGTCGAGACCAAACGTCGCACCGGTTGCGGCGTCAGTCCACTCAGCGAGGTCTGACTGACGGATCCAGGCCGTAGGATGATGCAGAGGCTCCGTATCCATGTCGGCGTACTGAACGTGTAAGCCCACGTCCGCAACGGAAGAGGAAGCTGGATCGCGCGCGTACAATACCACCGAACCATCTGCACACCAGGACGCGGAAGATGTCGGACTTTTCTACCGTGGAAAAGACGGACACAAAGTCCTCTACGAAGTCCTCTTCAAGCTCTCTCGTCAAGGCCAGGATGCCTTCATCGTCCCAGAAGAAATAAGCCATAGGGCTAGCGCCGGAGGGTGGTGAGACGGAGTATGTAAGCCACTTCTCCAGTAAGGGAAGGACTTTCACGTTCACGCGGTCTAGGCGCACAGTCTTCCATGTCTGGTGAACGAGAAGGGGAATGTTGGAGAAGGGGATGTGCCTCTCAGGGTGTAGCCGAGTAGCGTTTGATGCCAGTCGGACTGCCTCTATGATGTTTTCCGGCTGGCTGTGACCCTCGCCAATCCACTCGGGAGGAATGTACCATGCTGGAGAGCTCGTTAGCTTCAATGTGCATGTATACCGGTAGGTGTGCAATATGTATATATTTAAATATATATAACGGCAGCCACGCGAGGATGACCCGAGTCTCTTACCTCCTCCCTTGCCCTTGGACGTATGAACATGCTTCCAAGCCAAAGGAAAGCTCTGCCGCAGCTGCTCATCATCCATGGGGCGAGCCCCGCGTCTGCTAGCCAAGAGCGACCAGACGGAAATGGCAAAGACGACGGCAGAGAGGAACAAGACTCGAGGGCGGACCCGCAAGGAGCGCCGCGGGAGAATCATTCTAGAGGGATATCGTGCAAAAAGTGCGGTCGAAGGAGGCAGGAGTGAAGAAACGGGCGGAGAAAATTAGGAGAAGAAAGACAGTCGCGCAAGGGGGATGATGCAGATATGGGTAGGGCACTTGAAACAGGTGACGAGTGGCTGAGGCGGCGTCATGCATCGACAATGACGATCGTGATGAGACGGACTGATTAAACGAGACGTCCAGAACCTTTCATAGGCGAATGGACAAAGGTACGGGAACACGTGGCCGCATACGCTGTTGGTCGGCCAGTTCCCAATTGAGACGACTACGCCCCTAATTAAAGCCAGTCTCACGCTGTTGGTGATGGAAATGCAGGCAACCAACAGGGCCCCGTTTCTCCTCGCGCGGGCCCCTTTGCGTCGCCTCGACGACTTTGTCGCAGTGATTTGTGGCCGCATGGGGCCCGGGTCTCGCCTTGGGGGCGTTGTTGGCGGATGCCCACATGAACTTTGGCTAAAGCGTGTGTTTGGATCATGAGGCTTCGGGCACGGAATAGGGGGCCTGGGCGGCGAAGCGCACCGACAAACGGCCCATCCTCGACAATCAGGCTAACCCGCCACTCGCCAATAGGTAGAACCACAGCTATCCGTTACAGGTTCAGTTTTCACCACGTCTCGCCCGAGCACCTGTGCCGCAGGCTCCCTGCTGCGAACGGCATTTCTGGCATGTCCGCCACTGCGATAGTTTCCATCGTTTCCATCGGAATTGCCAATGAATGAACTTTGATGAAGCTCTGCCACTACTCGTAATCTGGAACCCCCACTAGTGGCCATCACTCGCTCCAAGACATAGGGGAACGGCACAGGGTCTCTCGACGAAATCGGCGGGGTCGGGGCGGGTTGATCAACGATCAAGGCGCACTGCCAAGCTGTCATCGGCGATATCTGTCTGCCTACGTAGACCCACGGCAACCGGTGGGCAGATGCGGATCAGCGAACCCGTCAGCGCGTCAGTGATGAAGCTCATTGGTTTGGACGTGTCGCCGTGCCCCGTGCTCAGTGCGTTTTATCCTTGTCTCTCGGCTGGAGATGGAGATCCGGCGATTGCTGAGAGCGGTTAGATCGGGGCGCCACCTCGATTGAGGACATACGAGGTGCTCCGGAGTCGTGCTCCGTACCAAAGTGCGTAATACGGAATACATTATTATATTACTCGGGAGATAGCCTGCAGAGTGAATTTGGCATGACGACAGATGCCCAACTGTCGTTCTCGGCACCGGCCGAACCTCGGTCTTTGGATGCCGACCTTGGCAAGCAGCTCCAGGAGTCCAGCCCGACTCCCGGCAAGGGATGACCGCGAACTCCAAGCTCACGCACAGAGAAGCACATGCCTGCGAGTAATTTGTAGGAAGCCACTCGTCTCCACCTCCGCAGTTTCAGTGGTCGTTGTGCAACAGAGTGGACGGTTTCCAGTCGAGGGCTTGTTTGAGTGACGTGACCCACCTGAAACAAAAGCATATAAATACAGCCGACTCTGCCCTCTCGTCTGTTTCTCTTCTTTCTCTGCAACGCCCACGAGGAGCTCGGCCCATGAACACACCGGTGTCAGCCATCGTACGTCTGCGACGCAGAGGTGCTGCTGTCAACGAAGTATGGGCTGTCGTATCCCTCCCGCAGCGGAGCCAGGAAACGGGACGGCGCGGCGTGAGGTCTGAGAAGGGCTGGCTGCAGAGAACGTGAATGCAAGACGTTCGACCAAGCCCGTCGCAGCAAGACAGGGAATTGCGCTGGCTTCATTTCGACGACTCGCCATCCCCGTCTCATATCGCAGACAAGATCTCCCCCGACTTATACCCCCACTCGGCCTCGAGGTCCCTCAGCCGCCAGAGCGCCCCCCACCCCGTCGTCCGGTCGATGATCTTGAACAGCCGCGCGACCTCGAGGTGCTCGCTGCGGTGGCTGAGCAGCCGGCCGGCGAGGTACAGCGGCTGGATGGCGTTGATGAGGTTGCCGCGGTGCGGGTTCGTCGACGAGATGCCGCAGACGCGGCGCGCGTGCCAGACGGCCGAGCCCTGCGGCGCGGGCAGCGGCGGCGCGCCGGCGGGCCG
>JALHCC010000512.1:0-55336 GCA_024340765.1 Tolypocladium cylindrosporum
CCCCCCCCGAGCCTCAGCCCCGTCACGGCCCACTGCTCACGAGCTCATGACGGCCCGTGCTAACGAGCTCATCAGACCGACGGAGACCAGAAGTGGAAGGACCGCATCGACAAGCTCACCGACTCGCTCCTCAAGAACTTCTTCCCCAAGAACATCGCCTACGAGGTCCCCTGCGAGGGCCGCAAGGGCGCCTGCTCCCCCGACATGCTCTCCTTCAAGGGCTACGTGCACCGCTGGCTCGCCACCGTGACCATCATCGCGCCCTTTACGCGCGACAAGATCCTGCCCGTGCTGCGCAAGTCGGCCGAGGCGGCCGTCAAGCAGTGCACGGGCGGCCAGTCGGGCCGCGCCTGCGGCTTCTACTGGAGCGGCGGTGAGTACGTGGACCCGTCGGTCGACAAGACGACGGGCGCCGGCGAGGCCATGAACGTGCTCGCCGCCGTGTCGAGCCTGCTCATCGACGAGGCCAAGGGGCCCGTCACCAACGACACGGGCGGCATCTCCAAGGGCAACCCCAACGCCGGCGGCGGCCGCGACAACGGCATCCGGGAGCCCAAGCCGCTCACCACGGCCGACCGCGCGGGGGCGGGTATCCTGACCTTTCTGCTGCTGGGCGGCGCCGTCAGCACCTTTGTCTGGATGAGCGTCTTCGACTGAGGCGAGGCGTTGGTTGCTTGGATACGAGTACGCGTGGATGAAGACGGCGCTTGGCGTTTCACGACCGTTTGGTCGACGGTATGGATTGAGCAGATTTGCACGGCGCATGTACCGGTAGCATCGGGAAAATCTCGTTATTTATGATTAGTGGAATGAAGCCGGGAGTTGCCATTCCATTGCCTTGGGCTGGTGTGGAGTCGAGTCGGTGTTGACGAGTTTGATTGACAGAGCCAAGAGAGCGTCGCACGATGCAGCGCCAACATTCGTCGTAGGGCGGTCTTGCAGTGACGGTCGAGTAATCCAGCGAGCTGCCAGAGCGAGCTGGCCAGATCAATAGACGCCCGTGAATTTTTCTTCTTCGTTTCGACTCCGATCACAAACTTCTTCGCCTGTGAATTGCGGTGTAGGGTAGGTTGTAGCCGTGTGCCCCACGTGCAAAAATACAATGCCAGGACCGAGCAACCGTCAACTCGGAGGCTTCGCAACATGCAAAAAGAAAGACCGACAGAGACAGGATTCGAACCTGCGAGGCCGAAACCATATGATTTCTAGTCATACCCTTTAACCACTCAGGCACTCTGCCTATTGGCTGTTTGATGCAAGGATGGAGCGCATAATCCACTCAAGAAGCCATCGGGTGGGTGGACGTGGCCGTGGGAGGCGCCAACAGACGACTGACCCCTGCAAGATCACCCGACGGTGAAGGGCACGGGCCTTGTAACATTCGCTGAAGAAGCACAGAGAAAAGGAACAAAGAAAAGGAACAGAGGAAAGGGACAAAGAAAAGGAACAAACGAAAAGAGCAAGACCGATTCGAGCCTTGACAAGATTGCCAGAGTCCCCTGTACTCCGAAAGTTGCTGCTGTTATAGGACCGCAAAACGCCAATTGCGCGCCCAACACCACCACGACTGCAAGTGGCGTCGCATTTTCTTGCACGATATAGTTAATAGATATCTAACCAAGCAGACTACCGATTTTTTACGGCAAGAACGGGCTTGTATCGTGCTCTCCGCCGGCAGGAGCCTGTTGCGGTCCCTCTGAATCTGCCAGCCTTGGGGGCCTGGCGTGGGTATGGTGGCCAATCGGCACTAGGCAAAATCATCGGCGTCACCGCGGCACCGCGTCCTCGTGCCTCTCGCAAACGCGACAGCGACAATGCGACGCGCCGTGCTCGTGAGCGACGACAGCCCCGGCGATGGTGGCTCCGGCTCCGACGGCTCCGGCTCCGGCGCCTCCCGCGAGTACGAGAGCGACGCCTCCGGGTCGAGCGAAGGCGATGCGGGCGCCGCGCGGCGCCGTCTGGTCGACGACGAGGCGGAAGAGTCTGGCGACGACGAGGCAGACGACTCTGGCGACGACGACGGCAGCGCGAGGACGTTCCACGGCTTCATGCGACTGCCGCTGGAGCTGCGCTACCGCACCTGGGAGGCCTTCTGCCCGGACCTGCTCGCCAGGGGACGCCTGCTGCAGTTCCGCATGGACTCCGCCTCCGCGCGACACGCCAGGGCCTTCCCGAAGCGGAGGGTATGGACGCTCAAGGAGTGGGTGACGCTGCCGGACCAGACCGAGTCTCTGCGGCGCGTCATGGCCGCCCACGGCGAGTCGCGGGCCATGGCCCTGAAGGCCTTCCCGGACACGCTCAGCATCGACTCGGGCGCCGGCGACGGCCTCGTCCACTTCAACCGCAACGACGACGTGGTTTTCTTCAACGGCATGTGGAGCGTAGCCCGTGACGACGTGCGCTACTTCCCCGGCTTCGCCAACAGGGTGCTCAACTTCGCGGCCGTGAATTCGCCGTGGCCCGAGGACGAGCTTGCGCCGGCTTACGCCCGCATCCTGCTGCGCGACCTCCCGAACGTCAAGCGCATGTACTGTCTCCAGGACGCCAACTTCTACAAGGACAGAGACATCCGGTGGTGCGTCTCCGACTATGTCCACCAGTACACCACCGAGACCTTTGAGAAGCAGCCCGGGCTGGGGGAGAACACGCTGTCCGTGACCTGCTGGCCCGACGTGGACAACCACCCCGACTTTGCCAAGTACCAGACCCCGGGGGCCCGCGCCGAGGGAGGGCCCCCCAAGACCAACCATATACTCGAGGAGCGCGGCATCGAGACGTGGCCCATGGTTCTCTTCCAAACGGAAGAGGACATGGCGCGGTACCGCTGGCTACAGGACACCAAGCACATGCCCAACTGCGAAGAGTTGGTCAGCGGCCTCCACGACCCGGCCTCCGACGCCGGGACCTCGCAGTCCGAGACGGAGGAGGATGAGTATGAGAGCGACGGCATCGACGACGCCGAGATCATCGAAGACGACGACTCGTCAGAGGACGAGATTATCCCGCGGGCGCTCTCCGACGGGCCCTCCTCCGCCGACGAGGGGGATGCCGCCAGTGCGAGATTCTCGAGCCCCGAGCCGGCGCCTCGACCGCCTAAACGCAGGGTTGTGACGGATTCGGACGATGACGACGATGAACCGGCGGAGCCCAGAGCCAAGCGGGCGCGGACAGGGCGTGCCATCGCGGCGGACTCGGATGATGACGACGACGCAGGCTCGGCGGCGGCGCCCGTCGCGGCTATTTCCGACTCGGAGTCGGACGGCGATGGCGGTGCCAAAGTAGCAGCAACGAGTGGCGAGTTCAGCTCATCAGAAGACGACTCTGACGAAGACAGCGTGCCGGAGCAGCGCATGTCGTTGGCGGAGCGGCTGCAGATGAGTCGCGAAGCCATCCCTATTCCATCGGATGGCGAGGGCGGCTCTGTAGAAGAGGACGATGAGGATGAGGATGGGGAGGTCGACTCGGAAGGGGAAGAGGACGACGATGAGGACGACGATGACGATTCGGGAGACGAGTTGATGGACGGAATGGCCGCCGAGTCAGACGGCGAGGGCGAGGGTGAGTCTGACGATGGCTGGTGAGGGTCATCGACAACGCTTTGTATATCACTGCGCTTTGTATATCACTGCACATGGGGGACTACGTGGCGGCGCAACGGGAACAGATATTGGAGATGCATCTCGTTCTCATCTTATAACGAATGCTATGATAGCTACGCAGAGGCTATAGCGTCTTGCCTTTGGTCAGTAATTTACAAACTGGGAAATCCGCGCCTCGACTCCGGCCCTTTGCCGTCTCAACCGTAGAGAAGCGGCTCGCCAGCGTGTAGTCTACTGTTGATAGACGTGGCACGTTAGGAGATTGCCGACCGACTGAGCTTCGCTTCTGATGCAGTCGGACCAGTCACTAATCTCTCCCGCGTGGCTCCAGTTCCCATTTCATAGCAACGTGTATCACGCCACGTTGATAATTCCGATTAGGTTCGGAAACGGCAGCGCCTTCATCTCCTATGATTCGGGAGCTCACTACAGCTTGTATTCGAGAGGCTTCCCGCGCAGCCCACTTCCTTTCCTGGGCACCTCGTATCAACATTCCCTGCAGCGTGCCATTAAGATGACCGTCTGTGACAAGGCCTGGACACAAGCCCATCCATTACCCTCACAGCCATGGATGCGACAATTACTCGAACATCTGCAGCAGCCGCCGCACCGGCCACGCGTGCGTGTCGCGACACCGCTCCACCACCGTCCGGATCGCCTGCCGCTCGTACTGGTCCGTGAAGAAGTCGCCGTACATGCCGATACCGATGGCGGCCTGCACCAGCGCCGGCGGCGACGCCGGGTTGCAGAGCGCGATGCCGCAGAGCTCCAGCAGCAGCATCCGGACCTCGCTTTCCACCTGCCTGTAGCTCGGCCGCGAGGCGGGCTGGTCCCTGGGCGTGTCAGCACGGAATGTTTAGAGCGACGAGGGGTGACACAGGGAGTGACTCAGGGGGAAACACAGGGAGTGACCCAGGGGGTCACGCAGGGAGTGATACCTCAGAAACGGGTTCTCCGCGACGAGGACAGACTTGGCAATGAGCCCCAGCTGCACGCTCGTGACCTCGATGTTGGACCCGTACCATATCGTGGGGAAGATCTCGCCCTTGGACTTGTCCGCCGGTCGTTGGTAGATGGGCTGGAACGCGACGAGCACGTCCTGCTCGACATGTTCCTGCTGCTTCATCAACCGCACTGGAGCACCCCGTGGTCAGCAAGAAATGGCAACGAGGGCACACGCACGACTTACTCCATTCCTGCTCCGAGCCGTCTCCCCAGTGCCACTTGGAGATCTGGACGAGGTGCATCACCACCTTGTTGGCCCTCGATGCGCTGTGCCAGAACGCCGGTGGCAGCAGCAGCTGCGGCGCCTCCCGGCGCGTAAACGAGTTGAAGATCTCCTGCCTCAGGGCCATCCAGTACGCGGCCTGCATCAGGCTGCGCTGGCCGAAGACGGGCTGCGACGGCAGGCTGCGCAGCACGGCATCGATGATGGCGAGGAAGTTGACGGGCTTCTCCAGAGGGTGGTGGTGCGGCGCGTCGTCCTCGTGGTCAATCTCCTCGAGCTGGCGCAGGATGACGGCCGTAGTGATGATGCTGTCGCGGTACTCGTCGTCCTGCACGTCGTGGAACTGCCGCAGCGCGGGGATGCACCGCAGCATGTACTCGACGGCCGCGTGCTCGTCGAGGTCCGGCAGCAGCTGCCCGTGATAGAGGATGCCCCGGGCCGTCTTGTACTGCGGGAGGCGGCTGAGGTGGCGGGCGGCGACGGCGAAGATGGCGTCGAGGAGGTGGGCGTGCTTCTGGGCGCGGACGGGCACGACGAGCTGGAAGTGGCGGTCCTCGTCGCACAGGTCAAACTGCTTGGCGTCAGTAGCCGTGCAGGGAAACAGAGCCATGGGGGGGTTACCCAGTGCGATATCTCTTCGATAAAGTATCTCAGCAGGCAGGCTTCCTGGACATCTTGTAGGGGGAACCGTCGACGGCCGTCGTCCGGCGGCTGCGGGGCTGGCACCCTCGACGTCGGGATGATGGGGGATTCGTGCGGGTAGCTGTGAGGCGACGATGTAGACTGGCTCTCGGACCTGCGGCCGTAGAGTCTGGGAGAAAAGTGGCTGGCCGAGGATGTGATATATGAGACGGACGGCATAGCTGGCACCACGGTGGGCGTCGAGTCGCCGTTGAAGCTGTCCGACTGCAGCAGGCTCGGAGCGAACCTGGACCTGTCATGAGTTGCCGGCCGTTCGCGATCCGCGTCCATGGGGGAATGCGACGCCTGCGAGCGGGAGTCATCTCCAGACCGCTCGGCAGCGGCGGCAGGGTCTGTCAACGCCGACGAGATCTGTGATGTGGCTTGCTCCGGGCTGCTCGGATCGCGGGCCGCCGACCCTCCACGGGGATGGAACCGAACTGGGGTGGCTGATGTGAGTCAAGTCCTTCATCTGCGGCGACTCAGAGGGCTACGAACAGTGCTTTGCCTCGCTGTTGACCCACTGCTGGTCCTTGGAGAAGCTCGCGACGGAGCCGTGCTTGAAGACGGTCTTCTTGGCCGGGCGCGAGCAGGGGAGCTGCTTGGACACGCACCGACGGCATTTCGGTCGCTCCTCGTCACCTGGATATGTCAGTTGCTGGTCAATCCCGCGTCCAGGCTGCTATCAGCAATGACCAGCGCTGGAGCCTCACATTTGACGTGTTTCTCTAGCGCACAGTCAGTCGCCGTTCTTGCATTCCAAGTGTCATGAGGGATACGAACCTTTGCACTGGAGACACGGATGCCGTACCGCGGGCATCCCGACGGCCCTCACCGCGGTGGGCGGCGGGCGGGACTCCAATTTGGCTGAGATGAGAGCGATGAGAAGTGGTTATATCGGCGGCGCCAGCCGGGGGAGGAAGCGTGCGATGAGAACGCGTTGAGATGCGAGGGTGAATGAGCGTCGAGGGCGATGAGTGAGCGATGGCTGGTCGATGGCCTGGATCTAGCCGAGCTTATCCTGTCGGTAGATGTCCCTGAGGATACCGTGCCACTGACGGGCTCATGGGTTTGATCGTGTCGATTGGGCTCTGGCAACATGAATTGGGAGAAGCCGGAGCAAGGCGAAAGGTTCCGTCTCCTGGTGTCGCTGGAGAAGGCGTTCCGTACCCCGCATGAAGCTTCGCCAAGTACGAAGTATCCGCAGTCCGTAAAGCCTGGGGAAGATACACCCATGCGAGATATCTCGTATTTCCCGTCGAGCTATGAGATTTCTGTCGGTTCCCGTGAAATTCCTCGATTACCGGGGTCCGGATGTCTCTTCATCTGCACAGCGGCACGGCCTGCAACGAACATGCACGCCTCGGAATATTCCCCAGAGTTGAACGAGTCAGGGGTGATGCTTCGCTGAAGAAGCCGTGGAATAAGAGTTCACCAATTAGCGTCCGTGAATTATTAACGGCTCCGCATCGGCCCCATATCGAGTTGATTGGATCCTGTCGTGGTGGTCAGCATCTCACCTGCAGACTCACCAGGTGAGATTCTCGCATCCAGATTGAGAAGTCAGATCACGATGCGCTTACCAGGTGAGGGGGTCAGCGGAATGTACATAAGGCGATTAGGCTGCCACCTTTAGCCTCTGTTGTGCCATCTCGGTTGATTCAAACGAGTGTTGCCGCAACATTGGTGTTCGAGTTCACAGTCAACATCATCCCCGACTTACACCGTCAAGATCGCCATGGCAGACTCCACGAGGCACGCCTTAAACGGCTCCTGCCACTGCGGCGCCCTCCAATACATCGTCTTCCTCACCCTGCCTCACCCGCACCCCGGCGGCCGGGCGCCGCCCCCGGGCAGCCAGTTCTTCAACCGCTGCAACTGCACCGTGTGCCACAAGACGAGCTTCTTCCACGTCCGCGTCGCCTCCCAGGCCGACGACTTCCTGCTGCTGTCGCCGCTGGACCCCCTCGCAGACCTCGGCGACTACCTGTGCCAGAACAAGATGCTGCACTTCCTGTACTGCAAGACGTGCGCGACGCGGTGCTTCATCTTCGCGGGCGACGCGGAGGTCGTCGACGTGGACCTCGCCGCGTTGGGTGTCGCTGGGGCGGCGGCCGAGCCGGGCGAGAAGACCAAGGTCTGGAGGGTCAAGAGGGATGGAGGGCATCCCGTGCTTGGGAACTTTCTGAGTGTCAATGGGAATACCATCGATGCTGGGCAGGGATTCGACATGAGGGAGCTGACGGACAAGAAGATCGTGCTGTATTACGACTACCTCCATGACACGACGGTCACGGGACGGTATGACAAGCCTCACCCTGACGGCTGCTACTGAGCTTTACTTTACCATTATCTTCATGAGCCGTCGCTTGGTTAATCGCACAATTGGTGCCTGTGATGCTGGCAGTGGTCTATCGTTTCCTCCTTCGACCGATGGCTGCCACGACCTCGAAGCCCTGCATGTCTCGCGCACACAGCCCGAGGTCATGGCCTGGCCGTCTGTAGCAAACCAAACGCCAACCTGGACATGACGCACAAGCAGTTACACGAAAAGCTGCCACCAGCGACGAGATGACCTACGAGCACCCCATCTGTCTCGGCGACACTGGGGGGATGATTGGCCTCGGGGTCGCACCGCAGACGACACTCTAATGGTTGGCCCTCAGCTACGCGATCTGCAAGGAGAAATGGGCGCAAGGCCTCGTCAAGAATGGCCCAGCTCGTCAAGCCATGGCAGTAAAGCGCCTATCTAAGCCGGGACAGCTGAATACATGCCCGGGTTCGCGACGAAGCCTTGGAGAACTGGCGAAACATGTACCACACACGTTGAGGAAACGAGAGCACGATGTTTGGTGTTCACTGTATTCAAGACGCCGTCAAACTGCGCCGAGTCCCAACTCCAGTTTCAGCCTGCGCCGTCCATGATCTATCTATCGCCTGCGACCTTGCCCTCACAGATCCTTGTCCAGCACCGCAAAGTGCAGGTCATCCCGCAGTGCCTTTCCATTCACCAGGTTTGCGTAGGGGAACGGCATCGTGCGCTCCGTCCTGGCGTACCCCCGGCGAACGTACCACGCGATGAGCTCCTCGCGCGTCCAGATCACCCACATCTCGAGGCGGCGCGCGCCCCAGACGCCCTTTGCGTGCGCCTCGGCGCGCGCGAGGATGCTCCGCCCGATGCCGCCGGCCTGGCGCGCCGGATCCACGGCAAAGAGCCCGAAGTAGGCGAGGTCGTCGTCCTTCCTGACCAGCTCGCAGCAGCCGGCGAGGCGGCCCGCGCCGTCGTGCGCGACGAGGATGGTGCCGCCGGGCGCCGTGATCTTGGCCAGCATGCCCGCCTCATCGATGCGCTCGTCAGCCACGAGGTCCGCCTCGGTGGTCCAGCCCGCGCGGCTGGCCTCGCCGCGGTAGGCGGAGCGCACTAGGGCCAGCATGGCGGGGATGTCGTTGGGCGTGGCGGCGCGGAAGCTGAGCGGCGGTGTCTGCGACATGATGGCCTCAGGGGTGGGTGAGTTGGGGTGAGTTGGGGTGTGATGGGCCGGCGGCGACGAGACGGCGACGGGACAACGCTGTATCTCGGTTTCAGGTCGGTTATGAGTATATGAGCTTGTTGGAGAGCAGAGAAGGGTAAGGTAGTCCCAGCGCGGAAGTTTTGTGCATGAGTCGGACCGGGCCCACAATTCTCGGGTCCGCACTCGGACTCCCCGAGAGCCCGTGCCGGGCCTCGGAGACGATGCGGCTATACGCATGTACGGATTACAATTGAGATCAATTGTAGCCACGGCCTGAACTTGATGTGTGTGTGCAAAATATCACGGGATATACTGTCCAAGCCGTTGCCAATGGTATACAGACTCGTCCATCATGAGCACCGCTTTGAATAAATCACCTGCGCCAAACTCACGCACCCGAAGCTCGTTTCGCGTTCCTCTCCTGCGCCGGCTGCACGACGGCGTTTCCCAACTCCATGGCATCAAATGAATCCATCGACGACCGCCGGTCCTTGACAAACTTGGGCCACGTGTTGGTGAGCACGAGGTACTTGATGCTCTTCTCCGCGTCGTCAAAGACCGTCTCGTCAAAGTTGTCGGGAATGTCGCCCCAGAACTGCACGCGGTCTTCAATGTCCTCGGGCTGGGTAGTATCCTCTGTCACGTAGGCCTTTTCTGAGTCGTGGGATGAGGAGGCGGGTGACGGCGGGGGCTTGATGGAGAACCCGGGAATGTCGAAGGGGGTGGCCGGGTCGACGGCGCGCTTCTCGCCGTACAGGATACGGGCGGAGCTCTCAAAGACGCTCTCCAGCTTCTTGAGATCCTGCGATGAGAGGTTGACGGGGAACTCGGCGTCGCGGGTGCTGATGAAGTCGGCGTAGATGCGGATGGCACGGTTGAAGCGCTCGCGGACCAGCTCCTGCGTCTTCTCGTCCCTGGCCCCCGTGGCGGCGTCCCTCACGGCCGGCGGCAACGAGTTCTTCCACTCGGCCACACACGTCAGAAAGGCAATGTTCTCGCCGGAAAAGTCGCGAAGGGCGGAAAAGGCCTGGAGCGGCGCCGGGTTGCGCTCCAGCACGTGCTCGAGGGCGCCCATGGTCAGGATGCTCTCGCCCGAGCTATTGGTCTTGACGGAGCCGTTGGTCGACTTCCAGCCCGTCATCACGGACTCGACCATGGTCGGGGCCGAGTGGGCGGACTTGGCGCCGGACCGGGCGACCTTGTTGTTGGACTCCCACTGGGCGATGGAGTCCAGCGTCTCCTGGCGGAGGGTCTGGTGGCGCATGACCTCCCAGCAGGGCAGGAAGACGGTGAAGATTTCCATCATCATGATGGAGATGGCGATCCTGCAGAACGTTAGACATGTATACATGAGGACAGTAAAGGGGGCTGAGACATACCACTGAGGAGGAATCCAGTACGTGTTGATCGGCTCCATGGCAGGAACATACAGGGCGATGAGCCACATGGGGGCTGCATGCAGGCTGCACAATGTTAGCGAGACGTATCTGCAGATGGCCTTGGGTGCTCTCACTTGGCGATGGCGCAGGCAATGGTCTGGACCCTCCAGCCCTGGGTGTCATGGATGCCGCGGGCCTGCCAGAGAATAAAGGGGGCAATGATCCATGCCCAGAAGAACTGCCAGAAGACTGACGGCCACCTGTCGTCAAGTTAGCTAGCAGACATCTATAACGGCGATAGGTCATGCTCACCACTCCCAGCCGCGACCCATCTCCTCCTTCTGCTTCATCTCCGTGCCCGTCACGCCGGTGCCCGGAATACCCCACGAGCTATGCCACTTGCGCGAGATGAGGTACATGAAGACAGTGAGGAACAGCTGGTCGCACGGTCAGCTACGAGGCCGATGCCACGAACGTGGAAAGAGCGTGGCTTGTCTCACCTGGAACAGCATTCCAAGGCCCACGACGACGAGTATCTTGGACGTGTAGTCGAGGCGGCGGAAGCGGCCCACGACGGCGCCCCCGCGCCTCGAGCTGGCGGGCTCATCGACGACGCGCTTCCCGTGCTGGGCGTACTTCTTCTGCGCCTCGGCAATGTGCAGGAAGCGGCTGTTGGAGGCGTGGAAGAGGGCGATGCCAAAGGGCAGGTAGATACCCATGATCCAGTACTCGGCGACGGCCGGCGCGAGCGGCCCGAAGATGTACCCGAGCTGCACGGAGATCCAGTACAGGTGAAGCAGCCCGATGGCAGACAGCGACAGGGCCAGGCCACGGATGCGCAGGACGGGCATCTGGCGGCGGGAGACGAGGTACGCCATGCCCGCCACCACGAGGGCGGTCCAGATGCACGTCCAACATGCCCAGAAGATGCCCACGCGGCCGAGCTGAGCCTCCGGCTTGGAGTTGGCGTGGACACCGAGTTCGGATCCCATGGTGATGGGCTGGGATGGATAGGCAGGAGTGTGAGTAGGTTTCCGTCGTTTACTTTTACTGTTGATATGTTCGTGCGTCCGGGCCTGCTTCGACGCCCTGCACTAGAAGATCGAAGGGAGGCTCGGTGAGCGGGCGAGCCATGGAGCGGCCAGCAACGTGGTTATATGTAGCAGAACCCGGCAAACGGGGAGACGAGCACGGTCGCGGGGGCAAAAACAAAGCCGGCAAAGTCATGACGATGGAGAAGGAAAAAAGAAAAAGAGACCGAGGGAGAGGTCCTCGCCGTCACTGACATGGTGTACTTGCTTGCTTGCTTTTCGTCGGTGTGTGCTCCCCGCGCGTTGGCCGGGTATGGGGCGACGTGGGTATGTCTCACAGATCCCAGCGTTCAGTCGCATGTGTCTCGAGCGGACGGGGCGTATCCGTACAGTCCCCATCGCGGTGATGCAGACGCCACCCTGCCCAGTGAGGCCGAGGAGATTGCTGAGCCGGGCGTGACGGGCTGACGGGCTCGACGGGGCTGCCCTTGCAGCGCGCCTGTGACCGATAGAGAGATCAGGGAACAGTCGCAAGCGAGACCGAGAGACGCCCTCGCCGGGGTCCCTGGCCGCGGTCCCGGTTGGTCGGATGTTGCGTCGCCAGTCTCTGGACTTGATTGTCGCGATGCAGCACAGACGGCAATTACCGCGAATGCTCGGGTCCGCATCCTAGTCGGCATGAACAGAATGAACAGAGCCGTGTCATCCACCGATAGCACGGCGACTCGCGGCGGGTGGGCGCCGTTTCGCCAACGTGTTAGTCGGCTTCGTAATGCGCCATGGTGACGGCTTCAGGCAACCCGCGCCCCAAACGCCGGGGATGCGTATGTAAGTGGTGACTAAACGAACTGCAGCGCTCTCTGGCTCTGAATGTTTGGGCGTCGCCGGCGTCACGATCTTTTGTGGCGCTCTTCGGTGGCCGGAACGATACGTGGTGAAGAAAGGCCAACGTCGTTGATATCCGCGTCGTCGTCTTGCCGAGGCACGGATCATGCATGACAAATAATAGCCGCCAACCAGCTGCAGTTGGACGAAAGCGGTAGTTGCTGTGCTCAATCGGATGTTGCTGTTGGTCGCGGCCCGTTGGTAGATGCTTGTATTAGCCTGGGCTCATTCTGGAGTCTGCATAAGCGAATGAGAGACGGCGGCAAAGGGACGAAATGGAACGCTTCCCCAGCCACGGCGACAACGTCCTCAGGGTCCAAGACTGGCCGAAGCAAAGGCGCAGGCGTCCGGCAAACATGCCACCAACAGAGAAGCCCTTGATTTCATCCTCCAAGACCAGTCTCACACGGGCCGCAACAGCTGGACCAGGCCGCTTGAACCCCTTGATCAGCCAGTCCACTGTCCAAAAAGAAGCACTGCGGGGAGGCTTGATTGGCTGACGGCACCAGAAACGATAACGCCCAGTACGCTTCCGCGCGACGATCCCGCCCAGCTCTCTTGTGCAGGTCGTGTGGCGAATAGAAATCCGGCCTTGTTTCTTTGACTTTTCGGTCGTGACCCTTGCGTCGAACTGCACGATACAAACTCTGTTGCGGATATTAGGCCTTTCCTTTTGGGGGGGAACGTGACAGGTCACTGACGAGGCTGGGCCGAGCTGGGAGTTGACGCCGCTGTGGCTCTGTTGAGGGCACGGGGCCGTCCGCACCCGCACCGTAAACAAGATTGGCTTACGGATAGAGTAGGTGACCGATCTGTGTTGAAATGACGAGCTGGCGCTGGTTGGCCGATGCTGTTTGGGGATACACACTGTGATGAGACTGAACCCTTGTTGATAGCACTGCGGAGACATTGGGAGCGAGAACCCGGTGCGCAGGCCGTGGACCGGGTTGCTGGGAGCTTGATGGAGTGGCTGCTGTGCAAGCTGACGCCGTTGGTCGACTTGGGTTCAATCTGGGTGCTGCAACTCAGAGCTGCCTGAACTTCGTTGTCGTCTGTAACAGTAATGCTTAAAGACACGACGAATAGTGCATACAAGTACTCGTACACAGGCTTGGCGACTATGCAAGTCCAACTAGCACCCCTGTCGTGCTCGCTGATCTTTGTTTATCCCAACGCTCCGGATGCACAACCAAGCGATATGAGTCCATGTTGGTCCTGCACCGCAGCCCACGGTCATTGCTGCGATGGTAATTCAGGCATGCGAAGATTCGGGGAATATTTTCTGTCAACAGTACGGAGTAATAGTCCGTACTCTCCAACGGTACGAAGCACGTCGTGCAGTCGGCGTTGGCCATGCCGCTCAGCGTACGCACGTGGCGTACCGCAGTCCAACTTTCCCAGAGCTGTATGCCTTCAAACCGGCATGGCCAGCTGATGAACTTGCGGTACAATGGCAATGCATTTGCACAACGACTCTAGCTGATGAACAATGAACTGAGCATTAGCTTACCCCGCAAGGCCACGACGGCTTATTATTAGCGCAAATAAGCCGGGAGCCGGACAGTATGACTCGGACGGTGAACCGGGTCAACCTTTACTCTACCATTCAACTGCGCTCTGTGGCAGACCTATACACATAGCCAAGCTGTCACAGCCCGTTCCTTTTCCGACTGGCATTCGGACGATATGGCCACGCCGGCGCAAACAGTCATCGTCTCCTCCCAGAACCCCGTCAAGATCCTGGCGGCCAGGGAGGGCTTCACACGCATGTTCCCCAAGACAAGCCTCACCCTCCACGGCCTCAGCGTCCCCTCGGGCGTCCCCGACCAGCCCTTCACCAACGAGGAGACCCTGCGCGGCGCCTCCAACCGCGCGCAAAACGCCCGCACCGCGCAGCCCGACGCCGACTACTGGGTGGGCATCGAGGGGGGCGTTGACGCCTCCGGCGGCGGTCCGATCGAATCGTTTGCCTGGATCGTGGTGGTTGGCAAGGACGGGCGCGTGGGAAAGGCCCGCACGGCGGCGTATTACCTGCCCGAGGAGACGGCGAGGCTGCTGCGGGAGGGCATGGAGCTGGGCCACGCGGATGATCTGGTCCATGGGCGGACGAACTCGAAGCAGCACAGCGGGTCGGTGGGCATCTTGACGGACGACGCGGTGGACAGGGCGGGATACTACACGCAGGCGGTCATCTTGGCGCTGATACCGTTTAAGAATCCGAATCTGACCTTTGTGTAGGCCAATCTGTACTTGGACGTTGTCTTGTGAGGAACAGATGAGGTGTCCAATGCGTAGATGAGGTGTCCAATGCGTAGATGAGGCGTCCAATGCGTAGATGAGGTGTCCAAGGCGTAGATGAGGTGTCCAAGGCGCAGACGAGGTGTGCACCCAACACCAGAACAACGAGGACACGGACGCCTCGTCGTCAAGTAACCCGTGCCATTCACTGTCTGCAAATGCCATCCAGTTGGTGGTCACTGGCCCCCTTCCCATAGCTATTCAGGCTTCTCGAAGCTCCGAACGGATTGCGCCTGAAGAACTCGGGCCCCAGATTCCCGAATCTCCGAGGGTTTGGCTCACGGGCCGCCGGGCCGTTCCGCGCTCCGGAGCCCCCGCCCGGACTACACTACGACCCCGGCAACCCCGTCTTTTGCCAGTGAAGTGCTTTAAACAACAGCGAGATGCTACCCCTCGCTTTTTCCCCTAGAGCTGTCCTCGGCGCCAACATGGCAACCATCACGACAGCCCTCAGCGAGCCCGTCGGGCTTGAGCTCGCCCAGGGAGGCCAAGCCCAGGAGGCGCCGGCTCTCCAGCTCCGCGTCGACTGAGCGACGTGCCTCCAGCTCACCAGCGTCGGCTTCTCCTTGTTCGCCGCCCGTGTCAACGACGGCAGCGCCGGCGCGCTGCTCCCGCACGTCATCCGCGAGCACGGTGTCAGCACCGCCGCCGTGTCCGGCGTCTGCGGCGCCGGCTTCCTCGGGTGGCTCACGGCGCTGTCCGGCACGCACATGGGCCAGGCCGTCGACATGGTCGGCCTGCTCGCCCTCGGTGCCGCGTTCCAGGTCGCCGCAGACGCCCTGCGCGCGTGGAACGCCCCGTTCGGCCTCTTCGCGGCCATCTTCTGGGTCGTCGGCGTCGGCCAGGCCCTCCGACGTGCACGGGAATACCTTCGTGGTGGGTGCCCACGGCGCGCACCGCTGGCTGGTGCTCGTCCCTGCTGTGTACATGGTGGGCTGTCTGCTCGGGCCGTTTGACGCGACCGCGGTGGTACCTGTTCTACACGTGCCCCCTGGACATCGGGGCCGCCAACCTGGCCGTGGTGCTCGTTGCGTTCTGAGACATGTTGAGACTGAAGCGTGAGAGGTGAGAGGTGAGCGTCCGGCCAGTCTGGAGCACCAGTTGCAGTCCAGTGACGCCCTGAGTCTCATCAAAGCCACCGTCAGAACGCCGAGCGTCTGGCTGCTGTGCGTCGTCTTCTTCTTCTACCTCGGCGCCGTCGTGACGGCCAGCGGTTGGGTCGTCGAGTACCTCGTCGACGTGCGCCACGGCAGCCTCTCGTAGATGGGCTACGTCCCGGCCGGCTTCAGCGGCGGCGGCCCCTGGGGAGGCTGCTGCTGGCGGAGCCGACTCACCGGCTCGGCGAGCGCAAGTTCGTCCTCGTCTACTGTCTCATGACCGTCGTTCTGCAGCTTGTTTTTTGGCTGCGAGTTCCGCCGCCACCATACTCGGTCGCCGTCTGACTCGTCTGACCAGAGTTCCAACCCGCGTCCATCGCCGTGAACTTCATCGGCTTTTTCATCGGGCTGCTCTTTGCTACGGTACGTGCTCACATATCTCGCCAGGATCTGAGTCTCTCTTAGTCAGTGGTCTTGTACTCTGACATGCAACGCAGGGCATCTCCCTTGGCGCAAGACTGTTCCCGTTTCACCTCCACTCGACCGCCCTAGCACTTGTCTTCATCTTTGCCCAGATGGGAGGCTCCCTCTTCCCCGTCATCTCCGGCGTCGTATCTTCAAACGCGGGCGTTGCCGTGCTGCAGCCTATTCGTACCGGGCTCCTCACTGCTGCCGCCATCAGTTGGCTCCTCGTGCAAGGCGTCGGATAGCTCGGGGTTGCATCAGGAATAGTTGCGAGGCTCCCTTTGAGGCAGCAACTCCCGTGAGACAGCGAGCCGTCCAGACCTGAAGATCTCCAGATTGTAGATAGAGCTTCAAACAGAATAGACACCATCGCCAGGGTTGCCCCGTAAGGCCGGCCATTCCAAGCGGTAGGGGTGAGACAATGACGGAATGACGAGAACCTGTCCCGCCGCTCCCTTTGCAGCGCACGTAGGGCAGGCTTGACCAGCATGCATCATGGCTCATTCCATTCCTTACTCTATTGGGCAATGCCTTGCAGTCCATGCCGCCCTGGATCTCGCGCCTCTCATGTTCCTGCGTCCGCATTCCTGCGTTCATGTGACGAGCCATTTGGATGGTAAAGATCGCCTGTAGATACTCGGTATACAGACTACATCATTCCGTACGCCCTGATTGATGTCTAACTACCGCTCGCCGGATCGTGAAGGAAAAGGAGTCGACGGCAGTCCAGATCGACCGTTGCTGGGCAGCCTCGTATGTCATGAGGGCGGTTTGGAAGAGCTTGATTCTCTATATAAAGCTCGGAATTGAGCACCCTGGACCGGACATCTCTTGGCTCATCATCACCATACCACCATCGTCCACTAAGCAAATACAAATTCATCTCTAGACATATTCACAAGCCGCAATCATGCAGCTCAAGTTCCTCGCCCTCGCGTCCGTCGCCCTCTCGGCTTCCCACGTCCAGGCCGCTATGCAGGCCAAGGCCGTGGTCAAGTCCATCACAGACATGACCGAGGTCTCGGGCAAGACCAACGCCATGCTCAAGGACCTCAAGGGTCCGACCGAGACCACACAGGCTGTGCCAAAGGCCGTGGAGAACATCAAGGACATCATCATGTCGATCCTCAAGGACATCTCCATGCTGAGCGAAGCTCTCAACACCGACTTCAAGCCCGCCGACCAATCCGACATTTGCACCGCCTTCCACGGGGTACGTTCAGCCATCGCAGGCTCATCGTGAGTATACATGGCAACTAACAAGAAGTAGTTCACCACTGTCCAGGGAGAACTCCTCAACAGTGTCATTGGCACGAAGGGCGTCCTGTCTAGCACCCCCTTCCCCACCCTCGTCTCCGCCGTCCTGCACATTCTCGGCGCCGCCGTCGACAACCTCGCCAACGGCGTCATCAGCCTGGTCCCCACGTGCGCAGACGAGGCCAAGTCTGACATGATGACCCTCAACGGCATCCTCAGCACGGCAGTCAACACCTTCCCCGTCGACCACGTCGGCAGCGTCGCCGATACGACCGTCGGCGGTGCGAAGCGCCCTACTGGCATGCGGGACACTGCCAACAAGATGCCAGCCGCCGATGGCATAATGGCGAAGGAGAAGATGCCCGAGACTATGATGTCCGCGCAGGGCATGAAGAAGGTTGTCAACAAGATGCCCCAGGCTGATGGCACCATGACGAATGAGAAGACGCCAGAGGATATGACGCCCGCCCAAGGCATGAAGAAGGTCTTCAAGAGAATGACGCAAGCCGATGGCACGATGATCAAGGAGAAGATGACCAAGGGTATGATGCCGGCACAGGAGATGGAGCAGACTGCGAACAAGATGCCCACGAAGAACATGTAAAGGAGCTGCTTGGTTCTCAACGACATTGACCCGTCGAAGAGTAGCCTCTGCTTCCTACGTCACTTATCCTGCAGATATGGGCATGACAGCGACTTTGAGTTATGACATGATGGAAATGATGAAAGTCTAGTTTAGCAATGCACTCGCTGTCTGCACTCGATGGTATTCTCATGTGGCACTAGTGTCCAATGCTTCCGTATCGTGACCACGTGAACTGGCCCGCACATACTTCAATTCTAATCGAAACGTCCATCCCCATCCGCAACACTAACACATCGCAGCGCACATCCGTCAAGCCCTTGAGAATGTCGACGCCCAATGCTCCAGCTGTCGCGGAACGCCATGCCTGCGAGCCAGAAACGCCAGTATGCGATCGTCCCTCGACTCTCCACCAAGGATACCCGCCCACGCCTGGAGCTCCTCCTCGATCGCGTTGTGCAGCAGGACCTCGAGCCTCTTGTGCCGGTCCGCCGCGGCCCGAAGCCGCTTCACCTGCAGGACGGCGCCCGCCATGGCCAGTGCGACGAGGAGGATCGCAAAGGCGGCGTTGGACGTGTATATCGGCCGTTGGCGCAGGCCGCCGGGGGGAGCGGACCCTGCCCAAGTCTCACCACCCGCCGGGGCTGTGCGATATGTACCGGGTCGCGAGCGGAAGTCGGCCACATGTCGCTGGCGGCTGTCAAACACCCACCCAAGCTTGTACGCCCCATAAAGCTGACGTTTCCGGGGGTCACTCAGGAGATTGTTCGCGGCGACGATAAGCCTATACCGCTCGACACGGACAGCATGAGGAATAGCGCCTATTTCTGAGCCTTTATCGTGCATGTCTGGGTGGTAGAGCTTGACGAGCCGATGGAAGTTATCCTTGGAGTAGGGCTTGCCGGGCTCGACATCCAGGACCTCGTAAGGAGACGGTGTCAAGCTTCGTGGCCACGGACGCATATCACGCTGGCCGAGAGTAGAGACGGACCGTCGCCGTTTGGTATCGCATCGGCGGTGTCCGTGGTACATAGGGCATGCTCTCTGGACTGTCCTCGCAGCGAAAGCCATGATAAGTGCGATATATAATGCAATTTACACTCGACCGTCAGGGAAGTGATTTCGAAACTTCAGTACAAGAGAAGAAGAGTATGGATTCAACACATAGCGCCGGCCAATGTTCTTATGTCCTATCAAGGCGTTTGATAGCGATGCTCGAAACCCAGCTGTTGCGGGGTTGGGTGCCAACTGGCGCATACGTGCTCATCATCTGCAGGCCGCACGGGTGCTGCTTCGACAAGCATATTAAGACAGAAGGTTTCAGTTTCTACTGTCTGGCATGTTTTAGCTTACCAAGGTAGGCATCGAGCTGCTGGCCTACAAGGAGATGGCGGTTAGACCGCCCGCCGCAATTGCTTTCTTGCTCACTGCAACAGCAGGCCAGCCACCAGTGTCCAGTGGGGTCAAAGAAGCATCATACCGTAGATCCATGGGCCACCGAATCCATTAGAGATGCTACGCTGTTTCGGCCGCGGTGCTCCCCGTGAGCACAATTGTCATGAAGCTTCGCCATCAACGGCCCTGATTGGGCGAAACGCGCTCTATCCTTCTCGCCGTTGCTCGTTCGGACCAACCCATTCCTACGCTGTCGCGTGAGAAGCAGGCCAAGAGGTACCGGTATTCGAATCCTGGTTCAATCTACCACGATACCGTTCCACTATGGTCTATAGCGTCATCCCCGTCCGGCCACCTCCAGCCGGGTCCGCGGCCCGGCCCCACTCCCTCCGGCTCGGGCCCATAATCGCGGCCCGCAGACGGCCCCAAGCTCTATCCACCACAAACGGCGTCGAGTAACGGCGACCCAGCAAGCAAAGAAACGATTACGCCCCCCCGCCAACAAATTCACGGCTCTACCTTTGCCGGACGGGTTGCAGTCCGTCACTGAACAACATGAGATCGCCTCGCCCGGTGCCAAACAAAGGACGCTCGCTCACTCGCCGCCCCTGGCCGCCACGCAGCTACATAAACCCGCCGCCACTGACTTTTAGACAACCCACATACACACTCACGCCTACTCAGTCTCCCCTCACAGCCCAACCACCGCCACAAAGCCCAGCAGAGCAACATGTCCCTCATCCATCTCCTCGGCATCATCGCCAACATGGAAGGCTCCTTTCAGCTACCGTGCCATTACCCCCCGGACGGCGTCCCCTACACCTCACTCCTTGACGCCACGCTCCTCAAGGAGCGCCTCAGACGCATCAGCGAAAAAGTCGGCCTCGACCGCGTCGAGCGCGTCCCCGCCGTCTTCCACGACCGGCCCAAGCACGGTCTCGATCCCCAGCTGCTGCTCCTCGCGCGGCACGTCTACACCACGCGGCGCTGGCACCTGGCTCCCCTCACGCTCGACACCTCGTGCGGACAGGACACCATCGGTAGCAGCAGCGGGGCCACCGGCGCGCTCCGCATCGACGCCGTGCTCGGCGCCGTGGGCAGCCTCTTCCCCATCGACCAGACCGAGGAGTGGTACGCCCGCGTCATGGCCCTCCCCCCGCGCGTCGACGTCGACAATGAGGTCCTCGTCATGCTCGTCCAGACCATCTGCTGGATCGCCGGCCGCCGCAGCATCCAGATTCTGTGCCCGCCCGTGACGCTCATGGGCGTCTACCAGGTCTCCCTCGACGTCGCCATCGGCTGCACGTCCGAGCGCGTCACCCACGTGCCCGGGGGCGACCCGCGGCTGCTGGAGGACCTCTGCCGCTGCGGTGAGCGGGAGAAGCTGGAGGCTTTGGTGAGAGTGAGTGGGTTGCAGACGGGGAGCAAAGGCTGCGTACGGCGTTGACTGGTTACTGGTTCGCACCGGGAAGTTTGCTTGGCGTGTTCTGTGGGAGGCTCGGCGCCGGATGGCTTGCAACATGTGTTTGCAGTCTGATACATCTGTAGTCTGATGGAAGGGCAGAATTTCACCGAGTGTGACAATTAGTTCTCGCTACTCCCCAACCGTGATAGCAAACAATTCCTTGACATTTCCTGTACGTTCGATCTCGCTGACGCCGGACATGTCCGACCGAGCTATAGTGTTCAATTAGGAGAAGACACGAGTATGCAACATGCCTGGTTCAAATTAGTTCAAGCCGCCATCCGAGCCACCACCAATATCAACAAAAGGAATTGGGCCTGCGAGCGGCCGAGGGTATCTCCACCTCCAAAACTCCCCAGTATGCAGCAAAGGACCGTGTCCAGGTCAAACAAACGCCGTGGGAACATCCCGCGCTTATGCAAAAAGAAGCGTGAATCAAAAAGAAATCCAACTTCAACAGACAGTCACAGCGACCCCCCTTCGCAAACGGCCTCCGCACTGGCGCTGGCGCAAGGCTTCTCACTCTCGTAGACCGTCGACCAGCGCATCTCGGTCCACCGTCTCGGCCGTCACCTTTGCCGGGGCGCCCTTGCGCTTCTGCGCCACCCAGTACTGCTGAAACCCCGGTATCGCTCCGGGCTGGTTTATTCCAGGAGGGCGACTCGCATCCCTCTCCTTGTCCGCGGGCTTGGGGGAGCCGCTGGCCGCGTTGGGGCTCGAGCTCCCTCCCCAGGGCCGCCACCCTACCCACCTTCCAAACGGACGAGAACCTCCTTGTGGTCCCGGAGACTGTCCTGGGGTGAAGGGCTGGGACATGGGGCTAGAAATCGACCTCGGGGACTGGAAGCCGGCAAAGTGGTCTCGCAGCGCAACGTCGCTACGTTTGCCAGATGCCCGAGAAAGCGTTGGCTGCGCCGTGACGCCAGTCACAACTGCATCAGCGCCACCGAGGGGTCGAAGAGTCATCTGACTAGGTCGAGACTTGAGTGTATGAATGTCCAGGCCACCGGCGAGCGACATGATGGACTCGTGGGATGCCGCCCGGCGCAGTAGCGGACGAGGCATAACATCGTTCCTGAAGTACTCTGAATCTTCTGTCGAGTCCTCGATGGGCGAGGCATTTTCCACCACCAATTCCGGGGGTTGACCAAGCGGCGGCAAGTCTTCGTGGTCTTCGTCCTCTTCCTGAATGGTGTGCTCGTTGTAGGTGTGATAGCCTGACTGATGGCCAGATGGGGTATCGGGCACAGATTCCATGATGGACAGCGACAGTGATTGGAAGCTCCTGGATGATGCCACAGAAGGCCTCTTGCTGTGTGACGCCCTCCAGGTGGGCGACATTGGATCGAAACTGGTCGTAGGGGAAGTCATGGGGTCAGAGTCGGTGAAGACGTTGTCAAAGTCGCCGCCGCGTTGATTGGGCGAGCTCGGGCCCGATGACGAGAAGTCTGACGGTGGGTTCGAGGAGCCCCCCCAGCTGTTGCGCGGCCTCGACAGGGTGGGTGCCGTGTCACCCGCGGCATGAGAGAGCAGAGCTGGAGCGGTCGGAGAAGACGTGATGCCCCATTTTCCCGGGCGTCTGGGCGATGAGGGAGCCGATAGGGCCGGGGGAGTAAAGACGCCGGGCAACAGGCCATGGCGCCTCTTCCGTTGCTTTTTCGTGTCCGGTTTGGGGGGGACATGATAGTGGTGGTGTATGTGCAGCTCCTGTGATAGCCGGTTGCTGTCCTTGGCGTCCTGCAGCGGCTCGAGTTCTGCCTGGAGAGTCGAGGCCGGGCTGGCGTCGTCCCGAGGCAGCGGTTGATGGAACATGAGCTGTTCTCTCAGCGACTGAATCTCGTCATTCGAGTTGAGGAGCATCTCCCTCAGCTCAGCGATGCCAAGCTGCAGGTTGGCGTTGTCCTCCAGCAGGTCCCGCACGAAGTGACCGACGATTTTGTTGCCACTCTTTGCGTCCTGGAACGACTTGGTGGCTGCGGCTCCCTTAAGCCGACCAGCGGCCATGTCGAGCTGCTTGTCGATTTCGCGCTGACGCTCCATTCTGTCGACGGCTTCGGCATGGCGCTCGCGTTCCTGACGACCCTCCTCCTCTATGCGCTCCAGCTGATCCTGCATGTCGAGGATCCCACGCTGCGCCTCCTTGAAGCGCTGCGCGTGAGTGCGAGCATCTTCCTTGGTGGACCGCAGTTCCTGGTGGAGCTTGTCCTGTTCCTCCTCGAGCACGGCAATGTGGCGCTCGGCATCGGCGGCCCTGGCGGCGGCGGCCTCGAGGCGGCGGACGGTCTGCTGCGAGGAGAGCAGGCTGGCCTCGAGGCTCTTGATCTTGGTGTCGGAGTCGGAGATGGTGTTGTTGAGGGCCTCGAGCTGGTCGAGCAGATTGCGGTTCTCATCGATCCTGCTCGCATTGGCGGCCTCGAGGTCCAGCTTGTCCAGCTCCAAGCGCTCGATACGTGTAGTCAGCTCCAGGCGGTCACGCTCGGCATCGGCCATGTAGGCCTCATGCCGGGTAAGCAGGGCCTGCAGGGCAAAGGTCAGCGACGACTCCATGACGGGTGGCCGGTGGCGAAGCTCATGTTTGTGCAAGCAATCCAGCGGAGGGTATTGTAGTGCGGCAGCAGTGCTAGAGGCAACGGCAGAGCTGGCATGCAGAGACATGAAGCGGGACAATGCCGGCGGCGAGGGCTGCGACAGGCAGATACACAAAGGCGGAGGAACGCGAGGACGAGGGTGCGCTGGAATGCAGCGGAATGAGGCGAGGCGCCGGCGAAGCCGCTCCCCGCGCGCGCGTCCAGAGACGGGAGGCACGTACCTGGCCCAGTTGGGCGGCCGTATGGACGTCCTTTTCGACCGTCTCAAGGACGGAGCAGTTTCTCTTGAGCAGGATGCAGTCGATGCGGCCGCAGCAGCACTGCAGCGCCGACGAGTTTGGAGCGCGGCGGGCGCGGACGGAGCTGGATCGCAGGATGGGGCCGGGCGTCGGCGTCGGCGAGGGAAAGGCCATGGCGTGCGGCGCGTGGTCTGTCGTCGGATCTCGAGGCTGGCCAGGAGTCGGTCTTCATGGTCCAGAGGAGGACCCGCCTGTCGAGGTGGAGGTGGAGGTGGTGAGGGTGAGGATGAGGCGGATGCGGATGCGGAGCGCCGAGAGAGGGTGCGCGGGCGAGGGCTGAAGAGGCGGGAAGAGAGCCGAGGCGGGCGCGCCTAAGGCATGTCGTCGAGGAATGGAGCAGAAGAGGCGGCAGTCTGCACGCAGGTATCATGAGTCGGAAAGAAAAAGGGAACGCGAGCGACGGCGGATGAGGGTCGAGGATGAGGTTCTAGGGGATAGAGGTGGGGATTCGGAGCCGCGTTCTGGTGGGGGGGGCGCGTGCTGCCTGCAGAAGTGCCCGCTGCCTGAGGTACTAGCGCCTTAGCAGCGCGTTGGAGGTGGGGTGCCGTGGTCGGTGACGGGGCCCGCGCCGCTGTTAAGGACGCGGTCTCATGCCAGGATTGGCAGTACTCTGTACGAGTAAGCTATAGACCACGATGCGACAGACGGATGCAGCAACAGGCGGCACCGAATGACAGCGAGCGCAAACGGCGTTTATTAACAATCCAGCCAATGTGGCCGATGCAACCGTTTGGGCGACGAGTTGCAGCAGTTGCCGGTGATTGATTGGCCTGTCCACCGCGCATGACGCACCAACCTCTCCAATTTACTGCCAGTACCAACTTGGACGACATCTCGCCAGGATGACGGTTCACCGCTACGTAGACGTACTCCGTACTTGACTCGTCATACTGCTCGTCATACAATTCGCGATCAGTTCTGGATGGCTTGCTCTTGCAGGCCAAAGTCTGCATCCGAGTGCTTGAAAAGCAAGTTGCAGTATGCTTGAAAAAATAAGCGAACAGTCGCGACAGTGCCCATTCGCTTCCAATTATGAACTAAAATTAGTCAACGCAGCGATCCACCAGGTCTTGAAGCACACTTCTGCAACTGAAGAGCACGAAACGAGTCTCCTGGAGACAGTCTGATGGCGTAATTCGTACTTCGTGCAGGGTAGCACAAAGCCCACTGCCCTGGACACTGTCCGAGGTCCCACCAATCCATGTCGTCATCTGTGACACCATTCCGACCTCTGCAGATCCCGGGCTCTAGCACAGCCAGTAAGCGTCATCGCATTGTCATCCTTGATTCCATGTAGCCATCACCATGCGTGCCGCGACTCCGCGCGCCATCTGGCGAACCAGCCTGAGCTCAATGAATAACTACGCTGCCTCGTTCATCATCCTCTGACGCCTCCGCGCCCGGAGCTCCATCTGACCCAGCCGGCTCCGAAACTCAAGCTTCCGCAGACGTCCATCACGGCAGCGCTCACGGCGGCGCTCCTCGTCTTGCTGGCCCGACTCGGCTCCAAGCTTGCATCCATCACTCGATCCGTCCTCGCTGCCCCTCACCAACCCCTCATCTTGCCTCACCTGTAGTCCGTACTTGGTGCTCTGACATCTCCCTCCCTGCCTTATGCCCCCGCGCATCCTCCGTGTACTTGGTCCCAGACGCCTCATCCAACCGATTCAGAGTCCGCCGCCGCGCAGCTTCGCCCTGAGCGTACGAGCCATGGCCAAGGAGTACAGGCTCAAGGACATCTCGTCCCTGTCCCTCGCGCCCGGCGCAAAGCGGGAGGTCGAGGTCGAGGGCATCGCCGATGGCAAGGTCCTCCTCGTCAACGCCGCCGGCAAAGTCCAAGCACTCGGCGCCAAGTGCACCCATTACGGCGCGCCGCTCGCAAAGGGCGTCTTGACGGCGTCGGGGCGCTTGACGTGTCCCTGGCATGGGGGTGAGTTCGTTGCTGCCGCTGATATCGAGCTCCCAACCCGCTGCTTGCCATGCGGCTGACTCGACGAATAGCTTGCTTCAACGCCAAGACCGGCGACGTCGAGGACGCCCCGGCACTTGACCCCCTCCCCGTGTTCCAGGTCGCCGAGCGCGACGGCGCCGTCTACATAACCTGTGAAGAGTCGGCCGTCAAGACCTCTCGCCGCAAGCCCAACTTCCAGTGCGCCGTCGCTGCAGCTGGCGCAGACCAGGACAGGGTCGTAGTCGTTGGCGGAGGATCTGGAGCCCTGGGCGTCGTCGAAGGCCTGCGCGAAAAGGGCTATACCGGCGCCGTGACCATCATCTCCAACGAGGGATACCTGCCCATCGACAGGCCCAAGCTCAGCAAGGCGCTCCTGACGGACCCTGCCAAGCTGGCCTGGCGCGACAAGAGCTGGTTTGAGAGCGGATCCGTGGACTGGGTTGACGGCCAAGTCACCGGCGTCGACTTCTCTGCGCGATCCATCTTGACAAAGGCGGGCGGCAAGTTTGCCTATACCAAGCTGGTTCTCGCGACTGGCGGAACCGCAAGAACACTTCCCTTGCAGGGGTTCAAGGTCCTCGGAAACATCTTCACCCTGCGGAGTGTGCACGATGCAAAGGCCATTGTCGATGCCATCGGCGGAAAGGGCAAGAAGATTGTCGTCATCGGGTCGTCCTTTATCGGCATGGAGGTGGCCAACGCTACGTGCAAGGACAACTCCGTCACTGTCGTGGACATGAGCAAGACGCCCCTGGAGCGCGTTCTCGGCGAGCAGGTCGGTGCTGGCATCCAAAAATCCGTCGAGGCCAAGGGCATCAAGTTCTACAACGGCGCCGGCATCGACAAGGCCGAACCCTCGGCATCGGACCCGTCCAAGGTCAGCGCCGTGTGCCTCAAGGACGGGACCCGGCTGGAGGCCGACCTGGTCATCCTCGGCGTCGGCGTGGCCCCCGCGACCGAGTTCCTGCGCGACAACGCGATCCTGCGCCTCGAGCAGGACGGCTCCATCAAGACCGACGAGAACTTCCAGGTCACGGGGCTCAAGGACGTGTACGCCATCGGCGACATCGCCACGTATCCGTACCACGGGCCCGGCGGCGACGGCAAGCCCGCGCGCATCGAGCACTGGAACGTCGCCCAGAACTCGGGCCGCGCCGCCGCCGCCCACATCGTCAGCCCGTCGGCCGCCAACCCTCACTTCATCCCCGTCTTCTGGTCCGCCCTGGGCGCGCAGCTGCGGTACTGCGGCAACACGGCCAACGGCTGGGACGACGTGGTGCTGCAGGGCGACCCGGCCGAGGGCAAGTTCGTGGCGTACTACACCAAAGGCGAGACGGTCGTGGCCATGGCGAGCATGGGCAGGGACCCGGCCATGTCGCAGAGCGCGGAGCTGATGAGGCTGGGCAAGATGTGCAGCAAGAGCCAGCTGCAGCAGGGCATGGACGTCATGGATGCTGGGGTGCCGTCGTGATGCTTGGCTGGAGTTCAGCGGCAGGGTTGTATATACAGTCAACCACATTTTACGAAACCGTTGTCTTTTGCGCTACGAACTATCTCATGCTATTCTCAGCAGCGTCTGCAAGCCGTGTCGGGACAGTAGCCGTGGCTGCAGGAAAAGCTGCAGAGCCCCTTGTACCCGTCACCCTCGTTGGGCAGGGGGCAGCCGTCGTACCCCGAACCCGGGGGCGGCGCCACGGCATCTCCGTAGGAGGTGCACTTGCAAGGACCCGGAGGACAGTAGCCGTAATGGCAGCTAAAGCTGCACAGGCCGCTGTAGTTGCCAGACTCGCCATCGGCGTTGGTGCCCTGGACGCAAACCTCTGCAGATGGGGTCAGCATACATCTTGAAGAGAAGGGTGCGACGGGGAAATGGGAACTCACTGTTGCCACCAGGGGGGGTGGTTACGGGCGGCTTAGAACTGGTCGTGGTCGATGTGACAGGAGGCTGGCCAGGGGGGGTGGTGGTGACCTGACCAGGCGGGTTGGTGCCCAGAGACGGCTTGGCCTCGCAGGTGGTAACATGGAGACCGACAGTCAGGGACGCAAGACCATGAGGCTGTAGAGGATCCGAGAAGCCCGCAGGCAGAGTCCCGACATAGGCGTTGAAGTTGTAGATGCCGCAGGGGCAGACGTTGGAGATGTCCATCAGCGACGTGCCCTCAAAGACGACGCCAGACCCACGAGAAAGCTTGAACTTTTGCGGGCCAGCACCAGCCGGGACCGTGAAGATGTGGGCACCGGCCGGGGCGTTCTCCGTCTTGGACTGGCCGCCAGACTGGACCGTGACGGTGCCGGCCTCCTTGAGGAGCGTCGCTACGTAGACGACGTCGTCCATGCTCTCCCAGCCGTTGGGCCGACCCTGGAAGTAGTTGCCGCTGTCGTTGTTCGCGGGACGGCCAGAGGTGGTATCCGTCGAGTCGCAGTTCAGATCGCGGAGCGTGCGGCGGTACCAGTAGACCATCTTGTCCTCCGTGATGTAGTTGTTGACCGACTTGGCCTTGTCCTTGTACGCTGCGATGAAGGGCTTGGAGAGGTCGAGCCAGCCGTCGTGGGGCCTGGCAGTTATTGTCAGCTATGCAAGGTCCGATGTACATTGGGCTTGTGTTGGACATACATGTCATTTACCCATTTGGAGTTGCCGTCGTCGTAGTGGGGAGACTTCAGCGGGCCGACGTAGTGAGACTCGCCGTAATCGTTCCAGGTGATTATCTCGACCATGGGGAACCCCTTGTCCAGGACTTGGTTCCAGCGGTCAAAGATCAGGGAACCGCCGGGGAATACCCAGTTCTTGCTGTACGAGACCTCCTGTGGTAGCGTTAGCATCAGCGCTCCTACTTGTGTATCGCTCGGGCCACTTACAGGACCAAAGTGAGTGAAGAACCAGGGAGATACGGCTGGTCATCAGTTAGTCACTGCGGCAGACCATATGGAGTCATCTAGGACCTACGAGCCATGTAAGCCCTGCCGCCGAGCCACTGCATATACGAGTTGTCGCCATCCGCAACAGTGACGACATGTCCGGGGCTGGGGGCCTTGTTGTTGCCGTTACTGTCCCAGCCCTTCATATAGTCAGAAACCCGCACTAGTCGAAGTCATTATAAACTCACCATCCAGTTGAGAGCGCCGTCAATCTTGTCAGACGACGACTGCCCCGGGTGGAAGTTGGGCACAAAGTAGACGTTCGAGCCGGCAGCCCCGCGCATAGCATCGACGTCGAGCCCATCTCCGGCAAAAGACGAGGCAAACACGCGTCCGTCGACCTTGAGCTGGGCCGGCCTGCCCGCGTACTGCGCAATCTTGCGGCCCACGCCGCCGGCATCCCCGGGGCTCCACCAGTTGAAGTCGAAGGAGATGAAGACCTTCACGCCGTTGCTGGCCGCCGAGTCGTACGCGTAGCCAAGCTGCTGGTCGGTGTACCCGTCGACGCCAATGTTGAGGGCAAAGGCGTCGATGCCGGCGTCCCTGGCGCGCCGCATGTCATCGTCGTAGTCGGAGGCGCTGGTGCGGTCTCCGACGATGCCAATCTGTGTGAATATGAGCCTTTGTCGCAGCAAAGCCTTAGGATAGACAAAGCATTGCTACCATGAAGTGGCAAAAGACAAGCCGGTCGCCAGCCGCGGCACGCTGCGTCAGAGAAGTCTCAATCATGGGGGAGCCATTGGCAACGGCGGACAAAGCTGCGGTGCAGAGCCATCCCACGCCAATGTGGCGGAGAGCCCTGGACAACGACAGCATGTTGGGACTTTGTTCTTGAGTTTGCAAAGCCTTGCTCTAAGAGCCTGATGAACTGTTAAAGACAAGAGGGCGAATCTGTCGTCTTATACAAAAGGCCGGCGCTTACAAGCCCCGCGAGGGACATCGATGGTGGAAATCCCGTCGGCTCATTCCTCCATCTCCCACGAAGGACCTCGTCAAAGTCGCAGTCGGAGAATCTCACAGATCACAGAAACCAAGCCGGGAGCCGCCGTCAGCGCATCGGCCCGAAGCCAAAGGCCGCTGCAGGACGCCAGGGCATCGCCACGCGCGATTACACCCAGCGATGTGACGTTGGGGCCCCCGGCTTGGGCCACACTAACCGCGAAGGAACAACGTGGGAGGAGGGGGCTCAGTAAGCCATATGCGGTGTCTCGCAGAAACTGTTTGCACCAGTTGGAGCGAGAGCTGGGGAGGCACATTCGCGGGCCGTTTTTGGGGGCAGTCAGCACAGTTGGCTCGGCATCTTCGTGCGCGTGCGGGAGCCCGGAGTTTGTTCTCATCATGCTACGAGACGCAAAAAAAAAATTTGGGATTGGGAAATTCGTCTGGCAATGGTAAATACGTAGTTTGAGGCGAACCCGTTGATTCGAGAGTAACCAATGGCATCTTATAGGCGGACGTAGTCGAGCCCCGTAGAATACAAGGATTGGAGCAGCCGAAAGACTGTCTCGCTCAATCTAGAACAGTAGTTCAATTGCCATTGTCAGTTTTCCTGGCAACGCTATTCTACGGATTGCTGAAAAGTCCCTTGGACTTGATCTACAACCTTTAAAAGCACAATCAAGGTGAGTTGAGCGTGGTAACCCTCATTACTGAACCCTCTACAACTCCAAGGAGCCAGAGAAGCTCACGCCAGTAAACAATATCTACACGTATAATATCAACTTGTAAATTCGATACCATCTGCACTGAATACCTGTATTGGCAGTCGTCTCGTACATTATTGACATTCCTTCGCTTTAATGTTGGTGGCGTTGAATTCAGGCAAAACTCGGCCCCACTGCCTCCCCAGACGCAGGACCGCTGAACCGTTAGTGAGCTCCGATCCTCGCAACATCTCAAGCAAGCACCAGACGCTGTCCCCGTCGTCATCATGCGCAAGTACATGAGCAAACGGCAACGGCCATGTGACTTCTGTCGCTCCCGGAAGACGGCGTGTCGCATCGAGGGTGTGCCCCCGTGCCGCTCATGCCAGCTGCATGAACGGGAATGCACCTTTGTCGAGGACGCGCGCCCTCGGAAGAAGCCCTTGCCTCCAGGCCCGGAGCTCACCAACGATGATGCAGCATCAGGAGGCTCGGCCAGCACCGGGGCCGCAGTTGGTGCCGATTTGCGGAGGCCTGTATACACCATGGCCGCGACACCGCTGGATCATGAGACAGCAGGCGATGGCTCCTTTCCCGACATGAGCCTACAGTTCTTGCAAGACCTCGACATGGACGGCTCCGAGTACCAGTTCATGTTCCGGACGCCGCACAGCCCGGCGTCGAACGTGTCCGTCCTCGGGGATCCCGCTCGACCTGCAATAGCGACGAGGACATCTCCGCGATTGTCGACGGGCTCATCAGAGCTGCTGCTCGACGGACAAGCCAGCACTAACCCCGAAGTTCTCGGTCTAACGGGCGACATGGACCCGTATGTCCTGCAGCACTATCGTATGGACGATCGAGGCATCTTCAAGTTCAAGCAACTGGCCATTCATTCTGTCCAACAGCAGCCCGTCCCGGTGCAGTTCTTGCTCTCCCAGCCTTCGTTCTTCGCCAGAAGCAGAGAGCAAGCGGGACACTCCACCCCCGGGGATGCTTATTTGAGGACACAACTTGAGCAGCTGGTGCCTCCCTCCATGGGCAAGCGGCTCATATCTTTATACCATAAATTCATCGCGCCGCAGTATCCTATCTTCTCCACAACAGCACCGCTCGATGCAGAGTCCAGCCCGACTCATCTCCTCGCGGCCATTTACGCCATTGCCGTACCTCTCGTCACGTATGACGACCAGGCATATATAGAACTCGTATACGATACCTTCCCTTACCCAGCCTTGTCCCAGGTTCTCAACACAGCCTTGGCTGCCGAGCTACACTCGCCGAATCTGGAGACAGTGCAAACCGCACTGCTACTTGTCGTTAGGCCATCGTCCGACCCAATGGTGTCTGATGCGTCATATAGATGGAGCATGATGGGAAGCCTCGTGACGGTGGCAGTTAACATTGGGCTACACTTGGATTCCACCTCGTGGAATCTACGACCATCAGAAATTGCGCTGAGGCGCCGCCTCTCCTTCATCATTTTCTCTGCCGATAGATGGCTCGCGTCGAGTCTTGGGAGACCACCGCTCATCAACCGCGATAATTGGCTTGTCACGTCGCTGCTGTCAGACGATAAACTCGACTGCGGCTTGTCCGAAGAAGACTGGGCTCAGTTACTTAGATGGTCGTCCCTAACTGCCGTTCTCGACTCGTCACTTGCAAGCCTTTAGTGAGTCACATCAGGCATTGAGCCTCGAAATGAGGACTTCTTTACTGACGGCTACGCTAGCTCTCTTCGATCGCTGAGCTCGATGTCACACAACCCGAACCAAGTCATGCATGTTGCCATGGCTTTAGCACGCAGTCTAACCGAACAATATGGCACCATATCTCAGACTCCACCGTCTTCTATATCCCAGGCTGTGACGGGGCTCGGCTATCACTACACCAACCTTATCATCCTCCGTGCTGCCCTGCGGCCATTCCTCGGCACTGACCTGGATATCGCCAATACGTCCGATTGCTCCTCTCAGGTACAGTCCATCAGGGAGAGCATGAAGTCTTGCACACAAGACTTTTCCAACTTCATTGGAAGCCTGACCGTCGAAAACATCAACGGAGTTTGGCCCCCATGGGCCCAACCAGCCGTCTCGGCACTCTGCTTCACGTTACTCATGATGGCTGTTTCGACCTCCAGATACGACGAAGCAGTAGCATGGATAAAACTCTTGCAGTCGGCCCGAAGGGAACTTCGTCTAAAGGCAAAGTCTTTGCCTGTTCTATGCTTGGGCCTGTTGAGAATCGACTCCGTCTTCTGGAAGGGCATTGAAAATGTCCTGCAACTCCCACCTCACGTTGTCCAAGCATTTACGTCGTTGAGCAATACTCCATAACACGCGGCAACTTTGAAGGGGACAGATCTAATGTCACCTATGCCTGTTGGACGAACCGCTTCAGCAGCATCTTCTAAGAATTAGTCATATAGGCTGTGAATTTGGGATAATTTGTAAAACCCGCATGCAAACTCTCCAGAGGGGACTCGAAACACGAAAAACAAGAACAGGGTGGCAAATGGAGGGAAAAGAGCGAAAATGTTCACTAACAGATAATTGCTCTTGGTGTGCACTCATTCACGCATTGTTTTGCTACACGGAGAAACCTGCAGGTCAGGTGACACTGGTTGGCCAGGCCCAGATTGTCCACGTCACGGACGAGAGTGCAGCTGTCCATGATGAGATGACACCGTTTCCTCCTTTTTTGTTTTTTGAGCACGCGCAACACCAACCGGCGGAAGCACCAGTGATCTCTCACTATCGGGCTATAAAGACGGCAAGCGTGCACAACAAACGGGAATGGCGCCTCTGCAACATTGGAACCAGCGTCAGACAATGCCCATATCATTCAGAGCCAGCGGCCATTCAGCTTGCTCGCGATTCGACTTGTCCTTGTCCTTATCTCTAGGCCTGCTGGCCCCTTTGTCCTTCCAGGAACGCACTGTCTGCAGCACTTGCTCTCCGAGCTGACCGCAGGGGGAACCTGCCCTGGGGTTCAATCTAGGCCAATCATACGGGTAAGAACATCATATTTCGATGTCGACTTCCCTTCATCTCAATACGTCTCCAACCATTCTATTAGCAAGTGCTGACGAGTAGTTATTTTCGGGTCTAGGACATCCGTCGCGCACTTTAGCAATGGGACGATAATCAGCTTGGCCAAGGTTCCGGGAAGCTTACAATACATGGAACTTATGAAAGGTTGGTCCTAGAGTCCCAGACTCCACACTGGCTCAGTTCTGTTAGGTCCCTAGGCTATTGGTTGAGTCGATGGAGGCTTTTGAAGCGAAGTGTTGGCCTTCCCGCGACCTCGGAGGAGGCTGTATTGGCCAACCTTGTAGTCGCATTAAAGGATGCCTCGGAAGTGGCCCAGCAAACTCACATCAACACCGCCGCCGTTGCGGCGCCCTGGATGGCCGCCTGGCAGGACGTCATGCCCGTCGACAGCACCGTAAACAATGCGCTGCTTCCTGCAGAACTGGAGCCGTACGACTGGGAGGCTTGCAATCCCCCGTATCTTGTTGAAGTCAACGCTGTGCTCGCGTCAAATGGCCGCCGGTTATGTAGGGAACGCTGGTGCTTTCTGGACGACGATTCTGGGATCGAATCACGCGTGTGCCACATCGCGTATTGTATCAGGTTCGTGTTCTTCTCCATTGGCCGATAGGACTCTGTACTATTCGGTAACAAAAGTGGCTTACGCACCGCACAGTCTCACAACCGTTCCCTATACACGTCTCTCCGGCCAGCAAAGTGCTTCTTTCACTACGCTTGGGAGAAGGATATGAGCTCTATAAACGCTGCTTTCGGTCTCGATAAGCTACATGAGGCGACTGCACCTGCACTCTTCTAGAATGCCGTATAAAAGCTGCTCCTCTCCCGCGCTACCGCTTATGCCAAGAGGAATCCGGAATTGTCTCATTTGCCTTTTCTGATTATAGTGGCGGGAGAGGCAGCTGACACGCCAGAATTCTTGGCTGCCGAACAAAGCGTTACTAAAGGCATCCCTGGTGCTTGTGCCGTTGAACCATCGCAAGGCACTAGTAAGGACGATGTCGAGCTTGCAGTCTCCGATGATCCCACATTTTCTGCTGTCAGAGGGGCTGCATTCTGGTTACGGATGAGGATGGATTGGTAATATTGCGGAGAATCCGAAGACTTTGGTGAGAGAACGTCGATATCTGAAGGACATGTTGAGCTGTGAAGGGGCGAAAGACGATGATGGCTATACTCAGAGTAGCGCCCGATGCTTCCTTATTGTTGCTCACCTGCCCTGTAGGCAATAGAAACTAGCTTTTATTGACAAATGTGACCTCACCAAGAAATGTAGACCTTGAGCCCGCGTACTATTATGTCTTCCTTGCCTTTTTAGCGGCGACTTCCTTTGCTTTTGCCTCAAATACACCCTTGAGAATCGTTGGAGCATCTTTGGAATCCATGATCATATCAACGCACTAAAAATCAGAGTTAGTATTGACGTGGTCATCGCTTTCAAACTTCCTACATCGCATACCTGGGGATACGTCGCAGTCTGGAATTTCTTGTCGGACAGAAGGCTATCGAGGTCGGCCGCCGTGCTAATTTTAAAGGCTTCCACCTTGATCTCCGGTGAAAGGGCACGGAAGAGCCCGGAGTAGTCCCACATTGGCACGTCATTGTACTGCGCTTCCCAGCCGTTGAAATACCGCTCGACAGTGTAGCCCTTGTTGTTGAGGATAAACCTGATTTGCCCGTCAGCCATCAATCATTTAGACAATATTCGTGGATACTCCAGTCACTCACACGACAGGAACGATGCCGTGCCTGTTCAGCAATGAGAATGCCTGAACAGTGAGCTGCAAACTACCCTCGCCCGTGATGAGAATCATCCGCTTGTACGTCGCCATCTCCTTCGCGGCGATCGACATTCCAATTGCGGCACCTGCTGCGTAGCCAATGCTGCCGTAGACACCTTGGGTCCAAGCTTTTGCCCCAGTTGGGAACGTGGTCAGTTGGAACCCGAATTGGGAGGTGCCTGTCTCTGAAAGAACTAGGTCGCCGGGCTGCAGGAAGTCGGACAGACGCTAGCGAGCAATGTCAGCCCTCTCTAAAGCAATAGCGGAGGCTTTTATTATCACGACGAGATTTACTCACATTCCAGAGCCAGTCTTGCCCGATGCCTTTGGGCATTGGAACTTTCGGGGGTTTGGCTAGCTCAACGCCCGACTTGCGCGTTGCTAGGCGGCTGTTGGACTTGATTTCACTGATCAACTTCGGAAGGGCCTGAGTCAAGTAGTTGGTATAGTTTCTATTATTTTGTCAAAACCAACTTACATGAGTGATCTTGGCGTCAAGTTTGTTGTCTCCGATCTGCCCAATGATTAGGAAATTGAGGATCTTTTGGCCAGTTTCTCAAGCTCACTTTAATGAAGAAGCGCTGGAAATCAATGATCGTTGATGTCTTGACATGTTCAGAGAACATCCCGCTAGAACAAACTTAGCCTTGTTCATCAGGGTAATGGATGGAAGGGCTTACGTATTGAAGTCGGAAGGGAGATTGCCGAGCCAGAGGATGCAATCAGAGTCCTCGACGGCCTTGCTGACGCTTGCCAAGGACCCAGCGCCTCCATAAATGCCACCATAGAGTGGATTCTGCTCATCCACCGAACCTTTCCCCAGAATGGTTGTGAAAAAAGGCACCTTGAGCGCGTCAACAAGACCGTCCACAAATTTCTCCCAGCTTCCTCGAGCCGCGCCGCCATCGACGATGATGATGGCGTTCTTTGATGACTCCAGATTCTGAATGATTTCTTTAACCACCTTCTTTTCCATGTCAGGATTGTTCTCGGGAAGTGTCGTGGTGATCCTTTTCTCAAGGTAGGACACGGGAATCTTAGAATACGCGACATCTTCTGTGATCCCTATGCTAGAAGGCGTGAGTTGAGATCACACTCAGACACAGAGAGGCACTTACTATCCGGGCTGAGAATAGTAAAGCATGTCTATTAGTTCTGTCAGCCAAAGCACTCTCGTTGGAACCCGACGAGACAAACCATTCAAGACCCTATCGATCTCACTGGTCGCAGTGTAGGCGTCCTTGAGTATCGCAGTGGCACATGAGATCTGGGCCGACATCTTCACATAATGACTGCGGCCAGTTAGCAACCTACAATGGAAATGACATGTGCCACGCACTCATAGCTGAGATCGCCCAGGGTATGGTGAAGGATCTTTCCACTAGCCTGAGCCTGGTGTGTAGGATAGCCGACGATGTGAAGAACTGGAACGAATTCACAGAAGGCTCCGCCGATGCCGCAAAGTGCACTGAGCTCTCCAGGGCCAAAGGTAGTGACGAGTGCCCCGGCTCCTTTCTCTCGCGCGTAGCCATCTGCAGCGTAGGCTCCCACTAGTTCGTTGGGAGTGCCCACCCACTTCAGATTTGCCTTGGGGATGAGATCTAGAAGCGAGAGTTCATAGTCTACTTCATGTTAGTTCTTGAACACAAGAATGTTCCGTCATATCCATGAGTTGAAAGGGGGCGCACCTCCAGGGACACCGAAGACAGTCTCAATGCCAATCTCCTTCAGCCGGCGGAAGAGATACTCGCCAACGAGGATCTCAGACATTGTCGGAGAAATTTTAAGCAAGAGGCGATAGCACTAATGGAAGACTTGTTGGCTGCCGTAGGGAAGCTCACAGGAATAATTTAGGCAGACCAAAATACCACAGGGCCAGTCTTTCTTATACTAAACCCATTGGCGTGCCTCGGAAATGGAAGACGCGGGTATCCAAAAGGTCGAGTTGGCATTGTTACTAGGTCACGTCACTATGCCTGTGAGGCTTGCACTAGGAGAGTAAATCTCGATTGCTCCTGCTCGATATTCTAGGTTCTGGGGGCCCATCCAACCTGTGTCTCGGAGTTCAGCTGAGGCTCCGGGGAGCTCGACAAATGCGGCTGCACTAACCTTGGAGACGGCCGCTAGTGCAGCGGTCAGTGTTGACCTTTCGCCTGGAGATACTAGATTATGGCAACACGTTCCGCAGTCCTATATAATTCCGGTTGTACAAATAGCCCAGATGGAGCGGTACCTACCTAATTCCTGCCAAAATTCAAGCGACTGCCGCATGGTATCCCGAATGCCGTGGTGGTACAAATACTAGGCTGAACACATTCTGAGTGGACCCGCGAACGAATGTCAGAATGACGTCAATGGTCTTGACTGAATTGGCATCGTTGTAGAACCTGGCTATCCTCTGATCTTCCTGATGGATTTATTGAAGGCAATTGCATGCGTTGGGGGCCAGATGGGAGGCTAAAGAACGTCGCGTAACGAGACGTGCCATAGGTAGCTTAGACAAGACAGCCCGGGCCAACAAACGTGTGTGGGATTATGGATTCATTCTAGCGAATGATTAGGATAACTGGTATCCCAGTTTCCCGTCCCCTGACACTTACCGGCCTTCAATATCCGAGAACGTATTAACTTGGCTCTCGAGTTTCACGGGATGAGAAAATGTCCAAATGATGTCTGAAAGACAGACTTGGGAAAGCAGCGATGGACCTGAGGTGAAGACATTCCAGGCACCACATCGGTCGACAGCCTCAGACTGCCGAGCCTGCCAATAGCGGCGGCATATCCCGCCCGATTCGGTGGGCACAGCAGCACTTTCTAGACTCAACTTGTGTTTGTCGTATTGATGACTTCCATCGGTGGCTTCTGGGCTCGTGCGACAACTGCGCCGCTGCCAGAGTGAGGTTCACGAGGGAGAGCTCACTGTGCCCTGTGCACGTCGGGCTCGCCGTGAGCCCAGCACGCTGGATTGGACCATTTGCCGCACCGGCCGCCCAGTCAAAGGCCGCCCATCGAGAAGCGCTCTTTTCATTTGGTAAAAGAATGAGATGATAGTGTATAACTTTCACGACTCGCTTGATGAATAGTAGAACTGTTATTATTGGAATAGCCAAGTGAGACGAAGAAGCTTCATTCAGGCCAGACTCTATCTCCTCTTATTGCACTGCATTTCCCTCAATCACAACCTCCTCTCTGGGAGTCCACTTTCTCCTACCAGGGAAGAAGCACGCGTAGAACAAACATCCTGCAGCAAAGCCAACGATGGCCAAAGAACCGTACATCCACACAAGGTATGGGTCCTGAGACACAGCTCCAAGTGCAATGCAGATGGCAGCAGCCACAGCAATAGTTAGCCAAAAGATAGCGGAAACCACCGAACGTAGACTGTCTTCTGTGAGCAAGAGTATAGTTTCACCAAAGGATTGGACGAGCAACTTACGTTTTTGGCGCCTGGGTAAAGGCCAGTTCAAGGCCGGTAACAATAATAAACGCCTCGGAGAATGCCACCAAAATATAACTCGGCGCCTGAATCCAGACGTGAAGGCTGTTTGGTGGCGAAATATAGATGTAATGCTGAAGAACACAGGCGTAGACCATGGCAATGGAGGCGAACATGAAACCCATAAAAATACGGGTCACGGGGTCGAAGTCGATCTTGTATTTCCGCAGCAAGGGGTAGACAACCACTGAGATAGTCAGTACTATGATCACTGAACAAGAAATAGTAGTTTGTAGTGACTGACCGTCTAAAAAGGGAATGAATATGACCAAGGCGATCGGATCGAGGTTCTGGAGCAGATCGTTTGGTGTTCCATGGAGGGCCATGTGCCCAGCCTGAGAGATCAGGTTGTTCCACATCTGGTTCCAGCAGATAAAGTAGAAGGGAAAGAACAAGAACATCTAATATCCTGTTAGATGTGTCAGAACCAGGGTGGCCATATCGTGACGTACCTTGCAACTCTTCAGCCCCCGCTGAACATCCTCAACGTACGCATCTGTGTATCTTTCCTGACAGGCAATTGGGTACTTGTCTGCGTGGCCTCGCTCGCGTAGAACGGATGGACGTGCATTGGCAAATCCTTTCTCCTTGATTGCAATGCTAGTTGTGCGACACGCGTCGAGGATGGCAGATCCCACCGGGGGAATTTTAACGTATTTGTTCCGCCCGAGGAGGAACACGCCTACTGCGAGTACAATGGCTCTGGGCAGTGTATTAGCAAGAGTGACCGGAGATTTCCAGCTTACTTACATCAAGGGCACTAAATATGCCAACCAAAACGAGTGATGGTTCTCGATGTTCACGGTGACCAGGGGTGAAAGGCCTCCGACATTCACAACCCAGTAAAACCTGAGGCTCGATGGTCAGATAACACATCCTCCCGGGTCATGTTGCAGGACATCTTCAGAGAGCACTTACCACATGAATAGCCTCTGGACCGTAAGTTCCGGGTCAACGATGACCTGCTCTCCTGACTTGAGAGTCTTCAGAACGGGGTGCGAGTTCTGATATTGCTCGGCGCACATGGGTGTCACGTTAGCTTTAATCCCACCAGTCCCCAAGCCAATGGTGATCATAGCTGCAACGAGTCCGCCAAGGCCAGCTCCGTGGGTAATCGCCGAAGGCGTTGAGGTAGTAACGAGAATGATGAGGCCAATGATGTAGATGCCGCTGGCGCAGAGAATGGCCTTGTACTTTCCGAGATATTGGTCTACAAGCCGTCGTTAGCTGAGATGGCTTGTGCATGAAGACAATACTTGTCCTATGGCAACCCTGCTTTGCCTGCTTACCTGCGACTATGGCGCCAATGACAGTAGATGCATAAGCCCAGAACTTAAAGAAGTTTCCCAGCGCTGTAGCTACGGCCTGACCGCGGCCAAGCGCACCCGGGAGATCAGACCCTGGGTCATACGGGTTGCTGCTTTCGCGTCAGGGCGTGTCTTGAAGGAAGCATGCATGCCGGCCACTGGTTCACCTACTTGATGTAATTCTGAATCGGCCCTGAGAGCCCAAAGTAAACGAATCTTTCGAAGAGCTGAAAGCTCGTCAGAGTTTGCAGTTGAGTAGGGGCATTGTGTCTCAACACTCACCTCGACAATCAGAATCAGGAAAGCAACCTTGGGCATCTTGTCCGGGATCCTCCTGAGACCCTGCCATTGCGTTGCGTCTGGCTTCTTCTCGGCTTCCACAATGCTGCCGGCGTCAACCGCCGGTGTTGTTTTGGTCTGGATCTCCATGGCCGATAGCTGCAATCGTCTTCAAGCACAAAGTAGCGCGCGAGCAAGAATGCTATGAACGCTCAAGCTGGCCAACGAGCATATCGTCAAAATGCATGACAACTCGACAGGCAGGATCCGTTGGTCTATATAAAAACCCGGGGAACGTGGATCCTGTTGTTGCAACCCCAGACCCGGGGTGCTGGGGAGTCTGGGATTCGAGCCAAAAGATAACGCGGGGTTGAGATTTCGGCCTCCGATAGGCGGCGTTCGTCGGCCTATCCGGCAGAACGGCAACAGTGGGGCCTTCGATCGGCGTCGACAACGCCGCCAATGACAGGCCTCGCCGAGGGACTGGATCGGCGGCGGCTCCGGCGTTGGCAACCAGGGGCTCAAAGGCTTAAATGATAGAGAATGTTAACTTATCTTGTGCCAATTCCAAGACGGGGCATTGCCGTTTATTGAACGCCACGCAGCTGCTGCCAGACCCAGTTGCAGTCGTCAAGCTCAAGCCTCTCAACCATGTCAATCACCACTACCACAACTTTACCAATAGGCACTGTCCTCCAGTCAAAGCCAGGACGACTAGCGATTAAGGAGGGGGAGTATGAAGGCCTGGATGCAGAATGGAGGAATCTGTGGAATGAGCATGGCAGCTCCATGATAAGAGCCGATGAGGTGGCGCTTGAAGAGTATCGACTCGATCCCGCAAGGTATACCTTTGCGTATCCAACCTGTTCAGGTATGCATGGCCAAGGCAACAATGCCATTCTCAGCTGATTAACTTTCTTGCACTAGGACCTGATGTATTTCACGTCGAAGACCGACAGATACCCGTTTCGCAGCCTTCTGGAGAAATCCCCGTGAGGATTTACTCGCCAGAAGGACCAGGGCCGTTTCCTGTTCACTTGAACTTTCACGGAGGTATCCCAGCCCTTGTTTACATCCCGTGAAAGTAAAAGGCCAATTGGGACTGACTTATGGTAGGCGGCTGGGTCTTGGGAGGACTCAAATCCGAGGCGGCATGGTGCCGTCACATTTGCAACAAGTCAAACATCAAAGTCATCGACGTTGACTACCGCATGGGGCCAGAGTTTCGGTTTCCGACCGCTATATACGACTGTTGGGATGCGGTGAAATGGGTACGCTCAACTACCTTTCACTGTGTCTCCCGCAACAAGAGCTGACTTGTCGCCACAGACCATAGCAAACGCAGAAAGCCTCAACTTTGACCCTCGAAGCGTGTCATTCGGGGGCATCTCTGCAGGTGGCCATACGTCGGCGGTGCTGGCTCACTTTGCCCGCGACGAGGGCGTTGACATCAAGCTTCACCTCATGGTCGTGCCAGCCACAGATATGAGGTACTGCAGCACGAAGCTTGAGAAGCTGACCCCAGAAAATTGCCTGTACGAGAGCGCACGGCGCTTCGTGAATTTGCCTTGGAGTCCGTTGGGGCGCGAGCAATGGTTCCTCAAATACTGGCTTGGGGAAGACCCAGGTGGGCATCCAAATACTTGATTCAAGTGGCCATTCGCTAATGTTTCGTTTAAGATGATCAAGAACGGATTTTCAATCAATGGATCATGACTCCTGTCCTCGCGCCTAACTTGAAAGGCCTTCCTCCAGCGCATATTGTCACCGCCGAGTTCGATCTGGAGCGGGATGAGGGAGAATTTTATGGCCAGATGTTGAAGGACGCGGGGAACACGGTCACGGGGAAGAGATACACCGGCTGCCCGCACGCCTTTGCTTACTACAACCATCCTGAGAGAGGCCTGAAGAAGAGCTTCGAGTACATCGCAGATACCTCGGAGCTTCTGCGGACCGTACACTACGGTCATTGAATTTTGTGCTTTCAAGTCTTGAAGGCTTGCATCCTGGATATCTAGGCTCTCGCCATAGTGTATCAGGTCAATTGAGATATAAACAATGCAAATAAAAGCATACGAGTCGTGGAAGGGGGGAAAATGGGCTGGGGTCCAGTTGAACCAGAATCCATGCGATTCACGCCCATACCTAGAAATGTAGGCAATTCGTAGCCATATCGAGACATATTGGCAAGCCCTAGATACAAAGAGCGAGAGAGCGTAGAATATAAATAATAAAGAAATTGCATTGTTCTCCGTGCTTCGTAATAAATTAACGGACATACCCCCATACCTGCACGTCACAATCAACTACGTCTGCGAGTGTGCATTCCACCTTGTCTCAGCTACGTGTTGACACATAGACAAGGGATTGGTATCTTTCCCGCGGAAAACCACCGTAAACCCCTCGTGACAAGCACAGGCTCAGGTCCAAGGTCCGGGGAACAGGCTTGGGGCGCCACCAACTAACAAACGCCACCAATGATAATGGACACCGATTTCGCCGGGACGGCACTCGAGTCAGTTCGCCGTCGCCGGTTCGGCGACAGCGAATCACCGCCGCGCATCTATCGCCGCTGCTTTGGACAGCATCGTACGATGTGCGAGGACTTTCCCTAGGAGAGTAATCTTCGGGCGGCTGAATTTTGCATATTTAGTCGGTTTTCAGCATCCAGTTGCATTGTAGTCAATATTGGCTTCGACTTTTTGACTGACTGAGAACCTTGACCAATCCAAAATGGAATCGTCAAATGCAAGAGACAGCATCGTTATTGTTGGGTAGGCGCTCTTCAACTCACACTGCCTTGTCTCATACTGATTTATTAGAGCGGGCATAATTGGTCTCGACGTAGCCCTTGTTCTCTCCGAGAGAGGCTATGGGAAGAACATCACTGTCATTGCCGAGCATCTCCCTGGCGACACGGCGGGGTCTTACACCTCCCCGTGGTAAGTCAACCGTCAGCTCTTGTCAGTCCAAGGAGAAATTGAGTTAACACTCACCAAGGGCGGGATGCAACTTCTCTGCCATCTCAGGCAGCGACGCCAATGCACTGCGATGGGACAAGCTGGGTTACGCCCATCTGTCCAAGCTTGCGTCAGAGCGGCCCGAGGAAACCTTTGTTCGCCGAACGGAATCAATCGAGCTGTGGGACGAAGATGGTCCACAGCACAAGATTAAGTCCATGTCAGAATATCTTGAGGATGTAAGAAACTGTCACATTGTCTTCGTTTCCTGGCAGCCGGGCTGACGCTTCCCCCAAGTTCCGAGTCTTGCCCGAAGAAGAACTTCCTGAGGGTGTCAAGTTTGCGATTTCCTTCACCACACTGACCATCAATGCACCTCGCCACCTCCTATTCCTTCACCGAAAGCTCAAGGACCACTACGGCGTGCACTTCGTGCGTCAGAAACTCTCCTGCATCCAGGCAGCCTTTTCCAGCCCCACGACCAAGATAGTCTTCAATTGCGTCGGCAACGCTGCCAGGACCTTGCCCGGCGTCGAGGATACCAAGTGCTTCCCCACGAGAGGCCAGGTTTTGCTGACCCGCGCCCCTCACGTGCAAACGAACATCTTGAGACATGGTAAAGACTATGAGACCTATATCATCCCGCGTCCCGAATCGAACGGAAACGTCATTCTGGGAGGCTACATGCAAAGAGGAGTCGAGTGAGCAAGATGGCCTCTGTGCAACCTAAATAAGACACTAACACATCTCTTAGCGACGGTGCCACCTACGCCTACGAGACCGATTCCATATTGGACCGTACCATGAAGGTAAGCCCTGAACTGGGCCAGGGCGATTTCGAGGTCTTGGCAGCGATCGCTGGGATGCGGCCGTCTCGCAAGGGCGGAGCGAGGGTCGCAAGGGGAGAAGTCACCGTGGCAGGCGAGAAGCGTGTGATTGTGCACAACTACGGCGCTGGTGGCACGGGATACCAAGCCGGCTACGGAATGGCTGTAGACGCAGTCAGATCGGTCGAAGATGTGTTAAGGGAGCTTCGGGGCGCTGCACCACGGCCGCGGCTGTAGTTGGCCACCACAATAGACTGGGTGTTTGTTCTGAAACTGCAAGTCCCTCCTATTGAATCATACTGTGGACCGCTATAAGACTTCCAAGTATAGACTAATTCAACGGGGTAGAAGGTGCTGTAATCCCCCATAATTCGGGCGGGACGTGCCGCCATTTTGGTGGCCTTGATGCCTCGCCATAGAAGCACCCTCTCCCTATTTCGTTCAGTATCTGCTTACAGCATTTAATACGTCAGTGAAATTCATGCCTCTTCGGGCATAATGGCCCAAGGATGTATTGCACGTAGTTCTTTCCTGTCTCTGTCAACGATACACGGGCGTTGTTTTTGGAGCGCTTCTCTTGTCATCGCGCTCGACCGTGACTTTCTCGAGGCTGATATATGTACTATTATCAGTATAATGAGGCGACAAAATCTTATGTGCGGAGTGGAGTACTTGTATATGCGACTGAGAGCCGTAGTAGACAAGAAATTCCCGTGCAAAAGAGGAGCCACGTTGCAGTGGATTCTGGGATAATCATGTGAACACGTCACTCCAGCAGCTGAGCCAAGAGGGGTTTCCCTCTGCAGGTCCTTTTGCTTCGTTTGTCCAGCTGATTGGTTTGTGGACCTCACCGTGGTTGCGGGCTGCAGGTGCCATGAGACACGGGAAAAGAATCGATGCGAGGGGGGCAGAGAGTGGTCGTGCTAGTTGGGTGAAGTTGCACGGCCTCGTATTTGCGCAAAGTTAGGTGGGTTACACAATCCTTCGTCCGCTCATGTATAATACTGGGAGATATAACATTGCACACTCGTATACATCCCGGAATGTTACTCGAATGAACGCCTATTCTCCAGGTTGCAGATCCTTCGACGCCTCACTTGCACTCCCCCATCATGTCCAAGATCCAAGACCAAATCGACCGAGGAGCCATATGGACTTACGTCGCGAACGTCTGTCCAGAGGGCACCAAGTTCCACGTCCTCGAACTTGGCTGGCTTGAATGCGATGAAGGATACGTCATTCGTGGTGGCAACTCTAGCCTAAAGAGCACGGAGGGTAACCAATTTATTAACAAGCGTCGCGAACTGCCCATGTACTGCATTCTCATCGATCACCCGCACGAGGGAGTTATCCTCTGGGAGACTGGCTGTGCAAAGGACTACCCTCTGTCTTGTGGTCCTGTGGTGTCGGACGTCTTTGCGCGCGTGCGCTATGAGCCCCAGCACGAGCTACGTGCGGCCATCGCGGCGACAGGCCACAAGATTGAAGATGTCAAAAAGATCATCATCGGCCACCTGCATCTCGACCACGCGGGTGGGTTGGATGAGTTCCTGGACAGAACCGATGTGGAGATTTGGGTGCACGACAAGGAACTGCGGTCTGCACTATGGTCGGTGGCGACAGGAGCGGATGTCGGTGTCTACCTGGAGAGTTATCTCAAACTAGGCCTGCATGTCTTTGGAGACCAAAAAAAATCTGAAACACCGCTAATACCCTCCAGGAACTGGAAGACATTCGATGAGCAGACCTTTGACTTTTGTCAAGGCATCACACTTCACCATCTGCCTGGGCACACGGATGGCCTCATCGGCATGCAGATTAACATGCCCCAAACGGGCACCTTTTTCTTCATCAGCGATCACTGTCACGTCATTGAAAATGTAAGTACTGACTGACCCATCATCGCAGGCGAATCCCATGCGCGTTGAGTAACATCTCTGTGAATAGTGGCGAGACGGCATTCCCCAAGGCTGGCTGGCCCGGGACTACCCAGCCTGGTTTAGAAGCACTCAGCGGCTCAAGCATCTGGAACGGATCACAAAGGGCCAGGTGATTCCGGGTCACGACAAAGGGACGTTCTTGGACCTTCAAAAGCAAGCAAAAGTATTCACCTAGTAAGGCGCCCTGGTCGTGCCCCTTTATCGGGTTCGCATAGATAAATCGACCTCTATCCTCCTCCGTCGACTTATATTCTTGGCTTCTTATCTCTTCTTTCCGTCAAGACGAGAGGGACACAGATAGGACTGCCCCTTTCCGTATTTATAAGGGCAGAAGGTCTACTTTGAGGCCCAACAAAAGTTTAGTCTTTAATGCAATAACACGACCTTTGAGGAGACTGCACTTCTATGCCTTCTTTGTCTAGCTGTTTTACCCATTGCTGAAGTTTTTCCCCCTTCCCGCCTTCATCAGCGCCCCATTGCAAAATCTTTGCCCACGAACCATTCCTGGAATCTGCTGCCGATCCTTCTGGCCATGAACCTTCTGAAAAGCTTTGCTGCGGGATCAATCTCCGTATTCTTTGCATGCCAACACGCGAAAGACCTTGCCTTGATGAGCCACGCGTCTCCAGTCTATGTCGATAACACCGTGAGGAACGAGCTGCATGACCTTACAGCAGTGGTCTCGTCCACGATGCCATGGCCATCCTTTATTCCTCGAGAAGGAAGACGGCCAAGATGAACAGAGCCACCTAGAACGAGTACGGCACCACCTCAAGCTGTGGACAGCCAAGGAGCTACCTGACCCCATCCAGCAGCTGGAACTCTTCGCAATGAACAGACTTGGAGCTCTCTACACACAGTACAAGGCACATCGTCGGCTTCTCCTGCTCGGGCTTCACGTTCTTGCAACTGAGCTACTTTTGGTCCAGGGCACGTCATGGATCGGATACCGCGCCGGTCGAAGCCGCTCGTGGCCCTGATGCCGTCCGTGGCGAGAGACATCGCGGCTCCGGCTGGCCCGCCCGGGTTCGGTTCGACCAACGCGCGGGTCGCCGCGGGCCGTCGTGGGTCGTGGTGGGGTGCTCGATGAGAGGTGGGGAAGCGGGGCCGCATGTCGGAGCCCGATACCCCGTTCCGGCCCCGGACAACGGATCCTGGACGCCGACTGAGTTGCACGAGAGCTGGCTCAGCGCTGACGCCTAATAAAACCACGACCGGCTCCAGTGCGACAAACTCTGGGCTGATCCTGGCCAACTCTGCGGTCGTCGATGGCAAATTGACCAACAGCGCCCGCGATGCCATCGTGGTCTGAAACGACGCGACCTCTGGGTCTGCAGAGAAAGGAGGGTTAGGGTTCAAACGCCGTGCTGTCATTCCGGTCGTAGCTACATCTCAGAGGCCCTAAATCCCGTTCCCCGTAACTTCACCTTGACAAAGATCCCAACCTCCCTTTTTGCCTCTCTGGCGCTCAAAAACTCCAGGCTTCATGTACTGGACCCACAGGCTCCCAAATCGCTCTCATCCAACAATACCAGAACAGGGAAGTATATGAACATAAAACTCAGACAGCCTCGCCCCCGACCATTTTTCGCAGTTCCAATTGCCCTTTTTTTCAGGATGCCACAGCCAGTCCGCCAATGAGCCACAAACGCCGTGTCGAAAGCAACAAAAGCCTCCATCCCCTGTATCGTCTTTTCCCCAAGAGCCAGATGTCCGAGCTGAAAAGCGAAAATGCATCGTATCGTGAACAGTCGTTCATTCGTGCCTTCCCGCGGAGAGAAGGAGTCGCGTCGTAATATGTATCAGCTGAAGGTAAGGAAAATAACTCGAGCAAGAAATGGTGAGAAAGCGCGGCGAGAAAGCGCGGCGAGAAAGCAAAGCCAAGTCACACTCGTGGCTCCTCGTCGGCATCAATCACACGGCCGAGGGCTGTCCCTCGCCTCCGTCGTCGTCTGCCGGCTTCACGTCCACCATGGACGTGTCCTCCAACTGAGAAGAGTCAGCATGTGACATGAGCATCGAAGAGTCCCTTCGCTCCAGCATCGAGCCACCGTTGCCACCCGATACCATGCCGTTGGTGGCACACAGGCCATATTCTCCATCGCCCTTGGACTCGATGATGCCCTCGTCGAGTGCCCATTGCGCCAGCAAAGGGTCGACGCCGAGGCTCTGGGCCTCGCCCTTTTCCATGTGCCGTCCCACATGCTCCGTCCACTCGTCCCAAGACCCCGGTCCTTCAAACGAATGGTGGCAACCGGGTTTTGGACAGGCCGACGTTTGCGGGGGCTGCCGTCGCGTGACGAGGCAAGTCTGCTGCATGTTCTTGACGTGGTCCTCCCATTCCGCCAGAAGCTTGGTCTCGCCCTTGGACATTGCCCTCTTGACCTGAAACGGGGCATGCATACGGCGAAGGTGCTGCGTGAATAGGTCTTTACGGTTGAACTCGTTTCCCTTCCCCTCGACCGCGCTCTGTGGGCACTGAGAGCATCTGTAGTATTGCAGGCAGAGGTGCTGCGAGGCAATGTGCCGCTTCCACTCGTTCTTGGACCCAAACGTGCTGGTGCAGCCCGCGAACGAAAAGGCGCAGGGAAACGGCCGCGTGTGGGCGGCGGCGATGTGCTTGCGCAACGAGGACGAGTCCTTGAAGGGTGCGTGGCTGCAGTGATTGCAGCGAGTCTCCTGCTTGGGGAGAGCGCGACGGGGGGCTTTGGCACGTGAATTTGGAGTCAACTTCAGCTCTGCTGACAAGGTCGGGTCGTCTGCATCCACAAGAGCTGCGTCGGGAGGGGCCGGTTGCGTGCTGGGCACGGCATCGGGCAAGCTTGTACGAGGTCGCTGGCCAGCTGGGGTAGTGTCATCGCTCCGGTGTCGCACATGGCTCAGAGCCTTCAGCTGCTCCGCGGCCTCTTGCATCTCAGCAGAGTCCTCCACCTCGTCCTTGGGCTTGACTACTACTCCTGTGCCTGAGCCGACGGTTGCGAGCGGCCCTCTCGAGGGGCTGCTCTGGGGAACGATATCCGGTCTGTCGCCATGCAGCGACCTGTCCCGCGATGCAGAAGAGTGGTACGGGTGCTCATGGCCGTCGGGGTCCCTACGCGGGCGAGCAGGGGTCCCTGCTGCCAATTCCCTCGCCTCCAAAAGGATCCGGCCGTGCTCGACTTGCTGCGAGTACGGCCTGACTCCTGCGGGCCCAACTAGCCTCTCGTAGAGGTGGATCATATTGTGAGAGCTGATGTAGCCTAGAAAGCAACAGACCTTGTCGTGCTGGACGATGTTCCATACGGAATGAGGCATAGATATCAGGAGCATAGTCGGAGGACCCAGAAACATACCCTCGACGGCAATCTTGGTGCCCAGGGGAGGGGTGTTTTGGAGCCACTGATTGTAGAATGACATGTCTGGGCTCGCATCGCCGACGAATGTGGTGCAGACGAGAATCCGAACCTCGTCGAACCTCAGATCAGCGACCGAGTCTGGGTCGATGAGTTGGTCCTCCCGGCCGCGTGCCGCATGGGCTTCAGCCGAGTCAGCACCGTTCTGGGAGGTCGCCGTAGGGGGTGGGCGAGAGGACAACGGGGCCAACGTCAGGTTCTGGCCCTTGTCAGGGGTCAGGGTGAAGAAGAGCGGCAATTGGCTCTGGGGCGGAGGGTTTGAGGCCCCGTTGGTAACGCGGGGAGGTGCTTGAACCAGCTGCTGCTGTCTCTGGGACAGCACCTCCTCGTAGAGTCTCTGGACGCTAAAGGGTCTGCCACTGCCGAGCTTGCGGAGAGCCTCGGCCAGGTTCGGGGAAAAGGAGCGGGCCGGGTCGTCTTGCAGGTTGTGTTCTGGAGAGCAGGCGGCGATGGCCTGCTTGACGCCGTGGCTGCCAGCCGTGGCGGGGTCGGGAATGGCGCACGTATCCAGCAGCAGCAGAATGTCAGACTGGGCATCCTCGAACAGGCAGCGGACGCCGTCCCACTTGAGCTTGGCCGCGTCGTCACGGGCGTTGCTACGGACAGGAAGTGGTCAGCAAACAGCACGTACGACACGGCACCTCGCCATTGAAGCTTGGTGAGGCGGTTCGGGGCTCACCATGCCCAGTACAGCTGACCATCGGAGCCAACGTAGCCGTGGCCGGCGTAGTATATGACGAGGAGGTGGTTGGGCCGGGCATGCTCGAGAAAGGACGCCATCTGGACGCCGAGCTTGATGCTGGGGTTGGGGACGGTGGGGATCTGCCATCGCTGCGTGCCAAAGTTGTACTGCTTCTGGAAGACCTGCTCGAGCGCGGCGAGGTCGTCGTCGACGGAGTGGTCCTCTTGCCAGCTCAGCAGCAGGACCGAGACGTCTCCGTAGGGCGGCCGTTCGGTCTGGCGCTGGATGAGCATGGCGGCATCCTGGAGGTGGCGGGCAAAGGACTCGAAGTCATGGCGCTCGGCGACGGGGGGCGCATCGTTGACGGGGTGGTGCTGCGGTTGCGGGTGCGGTTGCGACTGCTGCGCCTGCTGCTGCGACTGCAGAGACGGGTGTGAGCAGGGAGGCACGAGAGAAGGCTGAGGATTGGGAGGAGGCTGACCGTTTCGTGGGGATACTGGCTGGGCTGCGGTTTGGGGGCCGCTGGGGAAGCGTTGACTTTTGGAGCCAACTTCCGCTTCTTGCTGGACGGCTCCATGGACGAGCAAGCGCTGGAGGGGACGGCTCAGAGACCAGACAGCAGCCAGACGCGGGCGAGGAGCTGGGCAGGACAGCACGGGAGGCGAATTGAGGAGCGCCGCGGACGGGAATTGGGCTGCGTATGTTTTTTCTCGGGCGGAGAAGAGGAGGAGACGGAGGACGAGGAGCTGGAAGCAGCCGATCGCCTGTAGGTGGTACGGACGGGACGCGGGACAGCCCAGGACAGCCCAGGGACGATGGATTCAGGCGAGGGAAATAAGGCTGGCACAGCTCCATTGGCTGCTTGGGCGCAGGAATTGGCCTCTGGAGGGGGGACGTCGAGGCTAATAGGCGAGGCTGCCAGAGCACGCGCCCGCTGGGCCACTGGACGGGGCCGAAACAGGCCGGCATGCGCTGTAGACGGCGGTGCCGACGCCTGGATGTGGGGGGGCTGGCCCGGCGCCATTGGCTGGTAGCCGAGGCCAGCGCGGTGGCACAGCGGGCGTTCCACTGGGCCTCACCCAACTGAGGTGCAGCCTGGTGGGGGCCATCCGACTGGACTCGCTGGAGCGGGGGGAGGACAGGACCTGGAGCCTGGGCTTGTCCCGATGGAGCAGTGGTCGAAGCTGTGGTCTGTCTGGATGGAGCCGTGGTCTGGACGGAGCCGTGGTCTGGACGGAGCCGTGGTCTCGCCAGAGGGCGATGGAGACTCGTGATGGAGGCGGCCAGATGCTGGTCGAGACGGGCAGCAACAGGCACGTCGCCTCTGACGCACAGCCAGGGCCGCCGCGCGCAATCAATGCCCGATACGAAGGACAGTCCATTCGTCTCTCCAGGACAGGGCTGGTGAGCCTCGAGATGGCCAGCCCAGCCGACAACGCCCAGTGGTGAGTACGACAGGCACCTTGAGCCGGGGCTGAAACCTAACCTGCTCCAGCGCCTCGAGAGCAACAAGCCCCCCGACACCCTGCCTGTGGCTGCCCATGGACGGTGCCCTCACGCCCTGCGGCGGCCAAGACACACAAGACGCCGGCATCAGGCCGCGCTGTCGCAGGCCACGGGCTGATTCGACTCGTCTACAGCACCCTCGCAGACCACGGTGGCCAGCCCAGCCACGGCGAAGAGGCGGCGGCCAGCGACTGGTGCCACGCCATCGTGCTTGGATATCTCGATACCAGGTGCGGTCCCATTTGAGACGGGCTGTCAGGACCACGTCTGATTGGCCGCGGGCGCTGCTCTCGCTGTGCGACGGCGCGGCGCGCGCATCGGCCATCTGTTTGAGGGTCTTGCATAATAATAGTTACCTGGGTTGCTAGCCAGGATCTTGCCGACCGCCGGGCCCTGAAGTCGACGACGAGCAGCGAGACGAGCGGTGAGGACGGACAGCCCGGCAGCCCTGCGCGCGGCGAGAAGGGGCCGAGACTGCTGGTGAGGCCGCCCGCTTATTTAATAGCTGCATCGCGGACGGGCACGACCTGATGGCCCTATGTCCTTTGCTTGGTCTGCTCTGCTGCCCAACGGGAAAACGCCCAATGTGATGCCGCCGACTCGAGAGGGACGAATGTTGCCATGCAGCTTGCGACGGGAACATGCCGAGACCCTGGTAAGCTGCATCCGTCAAGGCCTCCCATCCGTCTTGCTTTGCTTCTATCCAACTATCCTAGAAGCAGTCATCCTTGAAGGCTCCTGTTCCTGGGGTGCTGCTGCCTACCCTACAGCGCCTCACTTACACGCAGCGACCGGATGGCATCCCCCCAGAGGATGCTGCCTTTGCGGACGTGGTTTGCCATGGCCGACAGCCAATGTTTCTGGAGCATCCGTGATGCATACCCTGCAGGCAGATATCCCATACATCTTCGGTGAGTGGTTGGATCGTCAGGCATGAGTACCTGTGGCGATGGCAGACACCAGCACAGCCACCGTGGCCAAGGCCACGCCATGTGCGTGGCGGGGCTGTGAGAGCCACTCAAACGACGCAGAAATGATTGATTTCTTCGTCACCACCAGAGTCCACCAGAACCCAGGTCTCGTACGGAGTACCTACTCGTATCAATTCCGCTGGATGATCTGCTGCAGAATTGCTCCCTCGACTTCTTTCTCGTCAGAGGCAGATCGCCACAGGAACTGCGGACCCAAAAGGATGGCTCAAGTGAGCATCTGCAGGCGCTGCGGGTAGCAGCCTTGTCCAGGTGAGGCCCTCTCGTGATGCCCGTCTTACTTCGTACCAAGAAACCTCAACAGGGCAGACACAAGCATCTCCACTGTTTGTCCTTGGCAGCAAGCATCTCAGCGGGAGTTTTTTGCCTCCCTGTGGCCAGTCTTCTGCAGCCAGCGACAGTCCTTGAAGCGAAGGCATCCATGACAAGCGTTAGTTAACACTGTTATTCTCAATGGCATCATCTCGACACACATCTAAGAAGGGGCGTTTCTCTTAGGCCTCCTTGGTTCACGCGCGGCCAAGCCGGAGACTTGTTGCACAGCCCCAGGTCACAGCGGTACATACGAGGTGGACCGCCTCACGAACGGCCGCGGAGGGCGGCTGCCGACCAACCAGGAAGCATACGAGGCAGTTGCGAGTACGTGTCGCGGAGCCGGAGTCAATTTCATTGTTGACGCCGTTGCTCTCGGTTTGCAGTGACATCAGTCGGGAGTCGTGAGTAATCGCGCGGCTGGGTTCCTCAACAGAGCGCGTCATGGAACTGGAGCAGCAGCAGCCCACCAACTAGGCACGGCACACACGGGCACCTGTGCACTGTAGCGCCACCCGCTTCAGGGCCGAGTCGCCCGCGCGCCCCGCTGCAAAAAATCGCAACCCACTGACGGGACCCCGCTGCATAACCACAGGGGGAGGCGGGTCGTTGCGTCACCCGATGGATTTCGTGCAGCGGACCAGGCGAAGCCATGTGCTTCCCCGACGCACCAGGAACCTGGCCCAATACCTTGACCTGATCAACTAACCTTGCCCTTCTCTGTCCATAGCGAGGGACGGCTGCCAACGCCATCGCAGCCTCGCTATTCTAGCCCGATCCTCATCGCTGCACACCAACGGCATCATCGTCGCCATGGACGCTTACGGTGTCCGCAGAAAGGACACCACCAAGGGGCCGCCGCTGCGCGTCCTCTCGCTGGGTAAGCATCACCGTCGCCGCACCTGACAGTCTCTCCGCTGACCCTGCTAGATGGCGGCGGCGTCCGCGGCTACTCGATGCTCATCATCATCCAGGAGCTGATGCACCGGACCTTTGTCGAGACCGAAGGCCGCGCCCCGCGCCGCAACGAGATCCCCAAGCCGTGCGACCACTTCGACCTCATCGTCGGCACCGGCACCGGCGGCCTGATCGCCCTCATGCTGGGCCGCCTGCGCCTGGACCTCGAGACGTGCAAGGAGCTGTACGTGCGCATGACGCGCATGGTCTTCGAGACGGACAAGACCATCGCCGGCATCCCGTACCGGTCGACGCTGTTCAAGGCCAGCAAGCTCGAGGACGCCATCCGCCAATGCGTGCGGGAACACACAGTCTTTGAGAGGGAGGGAAACGACGGCGGCGATGAGCCCGACCTCCTGAGCCCCCTGAGCGCTGCGCAGCACTCGAGCGCGTATCCGAGGCGCCATTCGAGCAACGCCAGCACCGTGAGCTTCAGCGCGCGCAGCCCCTCGGCCCAGATGGCGGCGCGGCCCACCTTCAACTCCAGATACGGAAACCCCAACGCCAGGCTATACGACGCGCGAGAGACCAGGACCAAGACGTAAGCGGACCCCGTGCCGCTCTCGATGAACCGCGAGGTGGCTGAGCTCAGGCTAACCGTGGACCCTCACAGAGCCGTGACGGCAGTTTACAAAGGATCTCCCCGAGGCGCCCCGCCCGCGATGCTGCGATCGTACGACTCTCGACATGAGCCGCCGCCCGAGTTTGACTGCAAGATCTGGCAGGCCGGACGGGCGACGTGCGCCATCGGCCTCGCCTTCAAGCCCGTGCAAGTCGGCCAGTCGTGGTTCCACGACGACGGTGTCGGGACCTTCAACCCGGCCCCCGAGGCGCTGGACGAGGCGGCGGTCAACGAGTGGCCCGGGCGAGAGATTGGGGTCTTTGTCAGTGTCGGTACCGGGCGGCGGCCGCGAGGGAGCGACGCCAACCAGCAGATGTGGTACGAGGGCTTCCTGGGCGAGTTTGCGGACGCGCGGAGGAGGTTGATTGCCAAGATTGAAGGATGCGAGGTCATCCACGAGTACATGCTGAGGGACCACCTCTCCAAGAGGGGCGTCAACGCGGAAAACTACTACCGGCTCAACGTGGAGATTGGGGTGGGCGAGTTTGGCATGAACGAGTGGCACAGGCTCGGAGAAATCAGCACGGGGACGCGGCGGTACATGGCGCGCGAGGAGGAGCAGAAGATGATCCACGGCATCTCGACCAAGCTGGCCAAGATTGTGAAAGCCAAGATGCGCTGGGAGCGGGCGGCGCAGGGCATGCCGGAGCTGGTCAAGTCGACGTCGTCGACCAACTTCGAGTACCCCCTGGCGGTGGAGCTACCGGGAGATGCCCCGACGTCGTTCCCGCCGGCTCTGCACAGCCCTCCGAGCCGCTCGTCGTTTGACTCGGGGTCGGACAGTTTACAGGTCGGGCCGAACCGCCCGGCATCACCGCGGGGCTCTCACGACCGGATTCGGCCGAACACGGGCAGCTCTCGGCCGGACACGGGCAGCTCGCGCCCGTCGCCGCCGTCGCCGCCGCCGCCTGCGAGGGAGCGCCCGCTGCCTCCGCCGCCGGCCGGCGCGACCGAAGGCGAC